>OY978219.1:5847073-6099583 GCA_963854785.1 Vaccinium vitis-idaea | reverse complement strand
GAAAAGTTAAGAAAAGAGAAAAAGAAATTTTTTATCTAAATGAAAAAGGGTGCAAGTGAAAAAACCAATACTGCAATCGGGGTATCTACGCATAATCAACAATTTGCACGACTCGGAACCTCAGCTCTAAATTGGAACTAAACCTCAGCTCGTGCAAAAACCAATACTACCACTGATCGATCATTGGAACTAAACTAAATTGGTAGAATAGCAAGCTCTATTTCTGTACCACTAAAAATAACAAGCTCTATTTCTTCGAGAGGCTCCAGTAGACAATGTATCTGATAGATGAAGTCCTTGACAAAAACATTTGGCTCTACTTTACAGATTATAGAAATAGTAATACTTAATTCGAGATTTCATTTTTACCCAAAAAGCACTCTCGGAAGCTGAAAACTTATTCCTAATTTCGATTACCAGCTTTAATAACAAAGTGATACTTCCTAAGATCTTTGCCTATCATAATCATTTAAAGCCTCAATCATTGTGATATCTAATCAATATGATATAGGTGTATGTAATTTGATGAAAGAAAAGTTTAGAAAAGGGAAAAGGAAATTTTGCATCTGAATGAAAAGGGGTGCAAGTGAAGAAACCAATACTGCAATCGGGGTATCTACGCATAATCAACAATTTGCACGACTCGGAACCTCAGCTTGTACCCAGTGGCCTTCAAGTTGAATGGTGTAGAAAAGGGCAATTCTACATCAAAACTCATTGTTATTGGTAAGAGTTCAAAAGGATCCTTCAGGGGTAGTGTCATAGACCCTGGCTTTACGTGGATCCTCGAAGGTTACTTTATGGTTCCTCCTACAGAATATCAAATGATTCAATAACATTTTTATTTATTGCCTTTATTAGTTTGTTACTTGGCGGAAATAATGTTTACAATAGAAAAGCCTACCCTACAAGAGCAAAGTATTCACCCCTAATTTTACTTTGTCACTTCAATTTATGATTCGTGGGATTGAGCTCGAGCTTTACCCGTTTCACCACTCCTCCCTCAAAGCTCAAGTTTATATTAAGGACTTTGTCCTTCTTGTGCCTACCCTCCCAAGTGTACACTTAAAAAAAACGTATACACAGTCAAAAATAAATTCACAATTTGTTAAAAAAAAGGATAAAATGGATACTATGCACTAGAAAGTTAGGTTCTTTGATTTGCGCCTTGGTATAAGATGAGTTCTCCGCTATCAGCATCCTCCTGCGGCCTTTCAACTCACAACCTCATAGGAGTCATCCTCTACGTGCGCAATAGATATCAAAGACAGCTTTTGCTCAAATTAAACGCGAATAAAACTTGAGCCCTGAACATGAATTAAAAAGACCATCAACCATAATCTCAAGCATTCATCACGCTAGTAACAGAATTTCAAGCATTCAATAGTCCTATGACAGTAACAGAATTTCGAGCATTCAATATTCCTATGATACACTGAAATTCTGTTCCGTGGCTGAACCAAACGGGGTTCGGGTTTGCCCTGAACCGAATGGGTACCCGAATATGTAAAGGAATTAAAAAAAAAAAAATTCAAGCCAAAAATTCCCATAAATTCACCAACAAACTTAAAATTCACATACAAACTTGAAACAAGCATACCAGTTACCAGATTTGAGGTCTAACAGACTAACACCACCAAACCTTAAAACATAGTCCAGAATACTTAAAAGCAGAGGTGTCAAAAGTGCGTGTCGTGTCGTGTCGTGTCAACTTCCGTGCCAACTGTGCTTCGTAACGTGCTGTGTTGTGCCTGTTTACTTCTTCGTGTCGTAGCGTGCCGTGACGTGCCGTGCTTTAAGCAAGCCGTGCTGGGCCATTTTACTTTACCGTACCGTGTCGGGCCGTGTCTTTTTAAATCGTGCCGTGTCGTGACGTGCCCGATTAATTAATTCGTGTCTTGCCGTGCCAGCCCGTTGAGTTAATCGTATCGTGTCGTGCCTTCTTTTGTCGTGTCGTGTTGTGCATTTTTTTATCGTGTCATGTCGTGCCGTGCTTTTTTTAATCGTTCCGTGCCGTGCCGGCCCGTTTATTTAATCGTGTGTCGTGCTGTGCCGTGCCTTTTTAAATTGTGTCGTGCCATCAATTTTCGTATACAATAGAGAAACGTTTAAGGGATGTAAGCATGTAATTACAAAACTTAATCTATTTAATTAATTTTGGACAATTTCAGCCATTGCTAAAACAATACCGTTTTTAAAAAAACAGGGGTCCAAAACATGTTAAGTTCCTTGAACTCTGTTTTTTTTTTAAAGAAAAAAGGGGTCCATTCACAATACCGATGCTAACACACAAGTAGGGTCCTTGAACTCCGGACCTAATATTAGCAACCCAACTTTTAGTACTTTATATAAGCACTACATACCAAAAATAACACCATTGACACATGTGTACTCGATGTGTTCCTGGATACGAGACTCGGCTTAGTCTAGGGTACTCTTACGTTTAATCTGTCCAGAATTTCAGCATGTATCCCCTTTGTTTGAAAATTTGTATAAAATAGAAGAATCCTTTCGTGAATCTCTCCTTCACCCTGGTTATGCAAAATTTTGTCAGGAATCCAACGATACTATTGGATTTCCAAATGGAAGCTTATATCATGAGTTTTTTAAGAGGAACATCAGTGCTGGTCCAGAACGGACCAGCCATCGGAAAATGGGCATATCTCCCTCAAAGCTTCATCAAATTAGATGAGACCAGTTGGGATGGAAAGACAAGACATTTTTATAGGTTCTCAAACAAGAATTGCTCGAAAATATGATCTGTGGATAAAATGGGCTTGTTCCAAAGTTGACAGCTCGCAAGGAGGAAAAATAGGGGTCCAAAACATGTTAGATTTGATCCATCTCTTCCAAAGAACCCATATTCACGAAAAATCACACTCATACTAGTCACCAAGGAGAGTGATCAGTCCAAAAATTAGAACATTTGAAGACTATTTCATACCCTTAAAAATTCGTACAGAACAGGGGTCTGCAGAAAACGAGTGAACACAGGACAGCCCGACTTTGAAAAATCACCATAAATCGAGTTCTCAATGGATTTGGGTGATTCCAGCGGCAAAAGAAAGACCTCTGAGTGTACTTTAAATCGTGAGAAGGGATCAAAACCTAGTTAACATTTTATAAGGAGAAATCGACCAAAATCGGTGACCCGGTCTGCTGTCTGAAAACTGTTGTATATACAAGTACATAAACATGAATATGGGCAAATAACATCAACAAAAATGGAGGAGAGAAGAGCTATACTTGTGGAGATGAAGTTTGGAGGTGAAGATGATGATCGGAAGTGGTCGTGAAGGTGGCCGGACGTGATAGCCGGCGGTCTCTCTCTCCATTTCTCCTCCTTTCTTCTTCTTTTCTTCTATTCTTCTCTCCTTCTCTTTTTCTCTTTTCTTTATGGGGCTGAAATCAGCCCTTCTTCCCCTTTCATCTGGCCCGAACCCCTTCTCCCTCTCTCTCTCTCTCTCTCTAGGGTTTGAGTGAGTGTGGTTGTGGCTGCTGAGTGCTGGCCCTAGGCAGCCCAAAAATACTACTTATATAGTGTGTGTGATTGTGTGTGTGCAGTACATGGTATTACATGTATGGAAAATCCTCATAAAGTTACGATGTATCACTTGAGGACCTTTCAAGTTATTTTTTGAAATCGGTACCGTTTATTTTTTTTCTAAGAGGGATTATTTCATTCATGTCAAAAATTAAGTAAATTGATTATCACAATATGCTCAATCATAGTTAACAAAAAAAAATCCTACTAATGATTCTCAAGTCCTGAATCTTCCGATGAAGGGGCTTTCAAAATCAAATTGACCCAAAATTTGGTGAGATTTATTAAAAAAACCAAGACAAACAAAACGATAGGTGTGGATCGTCGTAATTGTATTGCGATATTGTGGCTAACGTGCATTAAACTATAGCAGTATATATTGGTTCATAACTAAGTTCAATGTATAAATTTGAAAGGTGGGTGCAGACCAAGGTTCTGAATCTCGTACCAGACAGAGTACTGATTTTCTTACTGGTACGGTACGGTACCCGTTTCGAATTTAGCAGTGCTATATATATATATGTGTGTGTGTGTGTGTGTGTATAAAAATCTCATAATTTCATTGATCATAAAATAATATAACCCCCTTAACAAAATACCTTCAATTAGCAAAATACAAGTATTGTAATAGTACCAAAATGTAATTACAATGCCTTAAACGTTAGTTTTCAAGCTTTATGGGGTTACATGTGAAATATTATAAATTTATAAGGTCTAATATGTGTATCTCGGTCCCGTTCCGGATTTAATGTAATAAATATTTTAAATGTATTTAATATATATCTAATGAAAGTTTTTTCTAAAAATTTATAACAAGCTAAGTAATTTGCTTTTACTTCAATTAGGAATAAAGAGAGTATCAGATTTTCTTCTTTAAAAAATTTAAATTATGTAAAAGTAGATGAGAAAAACTTTACGGCTCATCCGAAAATTATGTAATTACAGCAACCAATAATTCTTCTACACGTCAGTCAAATTGAAGATGTAAGGACACACTAGCTGTCAAAGTGCACTTGAAATTGTAGATTTAACCATGGTTGAAATTTTGAAGTGGGTCCCCCTTTAACTCAGAAAAGAGGCTCCTGGTACTATTCTTCTATTACTCAAAATGCATTAGAGCATCTTCTTTGGAGCACCAAAATTTTCATCAAATTTAACTTCAAAAACACTTTTTATAAATTAGCAACTCACTTTATTAAAAACTCACAAAATCAGACTCTCTATTTTAACTTTACTATATTAAACTATTCCCCTCAAATCTATAAATAAAAAAAAACTCCCTACAAGCTAATCTCCCCGCCTGGGGAGATGTTTTCGGTACAGAAAAGTAGTGGACCCCCCTAGCCATTAAAATTTCTCTCTCTCTCTCTCTCTCTCTCTCTCTCTCTTGTTCCCCTCCCTCTCTCTCTTCTGACACAGCACAACCCAGGAAAAGCAACCGGAAGAAATAATAAAAAAACAAGAAGTGCGTGAACAGTGCCGCACCAAATTTGGTGCGGTACTGTAGCAAAAATAATTTGAGGAGGTAGAATAGAGAGCCTAATTTTTGGGGATTTTAGGGGGTTTGGCTTCCTACTTTAACTTTTGAGTTAAAGTAGAGTTAAAGTATGTAGCCAAATGGAGATGCTTTTACCCTCTCTCTCTCTCTCTCTCTCTCTCTCTCTCTCTCTCTCTCTCTCTCTCTCTCTCTCTCTCTCTCCACGTTACCCCTTTTTTCTCCTTTCTCCTTTTTCTTGGTCTAGAAACACCATTTTTTCCAGTGACGTTCAGCCATCAGATTAGAACGATTCAAGTACCTCTCTCTCTCTCTCTCTCTCTCTCTCTCTCTCTCTCTCTCTCTCTCTCTCTCTGTGCTCCTGCATTCCTCTCTTTCTCTCTGAATATTCCACTCCGATCTGCAAACTCTTCGTCTTCAGATCTGCAATTTCTCGGGTGGAACAGCCGGTACCTGTGTACCGTCCGGAATGACCGGAACCGACCGTTACTGGCCAGAACTGAGGACGAGACAGTATTACAAGGTGACATTACCGTTTTCATGCAAATTCGGTACGTAACGGCCGGTACGGTACGAGATTCACAACATTGGTGCAGTCTAAATCTATACGATTTAACATCTTATTAATTCTATTATTCTCCTCTAAATCGATGATCATCCAATGTCGGCAACCACACGATCGGAACACATTCAGTGCTTTCGGTGGCATTTCAACACTATAATGAACCACTTCAAGGCCACATAATCTATTTTTTCAAAATCAGAACCGTTAGATGTGTTTAAACGTGTTTTTAAGGTCCTACGTGCGGATTGGCACAAAAAAAAACTACCCAGAATAGTTTTTTTTTTTTTTTTTTTAACTGGTACCCAGAATAGCTTGATCAGAACAATTTTTCATATATGGAAAACTGCTTCGATCAAGCCCTTCTGGGTAGTATTTGTTTGTCAAATTCTCATGTAGGACCTTAAAAACACGTTTTAAACACATCTAACGGTTCGGATCATCGAAATTTGATCTGAAAAGTGCAGGTCCGGATTTTAACAGCTTGTGGGATCCTTGATAGGAAGTTTACTGCTTATTTTAGTTAAATAAACTTAGTATTTTTGTAAATAAACTTTTTTATATTTGATTTTTAGTATTTTTTTACTTTGGCATTTTTCTAAAGGAATTTAATTTCTATCATTTCGGAACGTAGAAAGGAATCGAATTTAATTTCTATAACATTTTTTTTTTTTTTTTTGGTTTTTCCATGCCTCGTGCCGTATCGTGCCTTGCTAGAACCATGAATTCGTGATGTGTCGTGCCTGTGTTGTGCCATGATCGTCATACTTTCGTGCCGTGCCGTGTCGTGTCGTGCCGTGCTAGAACAGTGTCGTGCCGTGTCGTGACTTGTGCCCCATCCCACTTCGTATCGTGCCAATGTCGTGTCCTCTCATTTTCGTGTCCGTGCTCGTGCCGTGCCACGTGCCCACTAAAATCGTGTCGTGTCGTGTCGTGTCGTGCCACCTTCGAATGTGTCGTGCCAGTGCTGACCTAGCCCATTTGACACCCCTACACCGTGTACAATATTATCCGCTTCGAATTGCTCCAGGACAAGTATGCTTAACTGCAAAGTTCTAAAGAATTTCAACACCCGTGGGGATTTAAAAGGCCTTATAAAATGTAGGTTTATGATCTATTATTTATAGAATCAAACTTTGCATTCTCAAATATGGGTTGTCACAATCCCCCCACCTTGTGATGCAACATCCCCGTTAATAATAAGTTGGGGTTAAAATAGGAATTCCCAACTTATACAACAAAATACAATTCGTCATACATTCTAACACTCTCTTTGTTTTGGAAAACGTTTCGAGAAAAAACTTTCTAATTTCTATAGAAAATAACTTTCCGATGTATAAAGTGGTTTGACCTCTACCAAACAAGTGTTTTTTTTTTTAACCATAAGATAGGCCGTTAAGGCTTAGTTGTTAGTGACTTCCGTAAGGACAACTCCTGGCCTTTCCTTTAAAGGGAGTGTAACGAACCAATCACAAAAAAAAAAAAAAAAAATTAGGCCCAATTGCGCTCTTGCTACTGGGCCAGGGACTTTTATAAAAGTACTTCGACATCTCCAAATCAATATGGGCTTGCTTTGAATAAAGACAATCAAATGCTAGGCCTGTGGGAAGTTTTTACGTTACACAAATTAACAATCAATTACACAGCATATTTTTTTGAAAAAGAGACGTCACACTTAAGTTTTGTTTGATGATTGAGATTTCAGAGAGAAGGGAGCACCGATATTTTGATTCGTTGGGGTATGTTATTGACCGAGAGTACAACGTAGGCAATGCCACAATAGTATTCTAGAATACCTAATGAATCAGTCTTGCTTAATTGTGTCCTCTAGTATGTTTTGCATTCAGCAATTCTACGGTCTCAAAATTCTGACTAAAATTACTCAGTAAATAAATTGTTCGTGGTTCAAATTCAATTGAATATTAGTTTCTTACAGAATAAAAATAATTTAAACCACACATTTCATTTTACCAGTCATTTTCTTTACCTCGATACCGAAACCACAGCTTTTTTTGTTTTACATTCGCGATTCTTTTTGCACATACTTGAAGGAGGTGCTCGACTCCCAATATTTTTTTGGTACACACTCGACTCCCAATATAACTAACAACAACTAACACCTAACATCTTATCGTTTGACAGAAAAAAAAATGACACAGCCATGCATAATCTCATACATTAACAACAAGAAAATTACAACAAACTCCCTAACAATCTAACAAAGTGATTCAATACTCACCCTTCTTCACCACAATTAACCCCTTTTTCTAATGTGGTTGTTAACTAGCAGAGAGAAGGTGCAATATGTTGGAATTAAACACTTAATAAAGTAATTAATTACACACTAATGGTTCTATAAGGAGACCCCAAGGCTTGACCTCTTGCCAATCCCAGGAGTAGTTTTCTCTCCTTGATAGCTGGATCCTCCAATAAGAGCACCTTGTCCTTGTCTCTAACCCCAACCATGTGCAAGT
Source organism: Vaccinium vitis-idaea (assembly GCA_963854785.1). Classification (NCBI taxonomy): domain Eukaryota; kingdom Viridiplantae; phylum Streptophyta; class Magnoliopsida; order Ericales; family Ericaceae; genus Vaccinium; species Vaccinium vitis-idaea. The sequence goes on along the minus strand of OY978219.1, from coordinate 6,091,508 downwards.
ATTCACTGTTTTCTCTCTCCTTTCCTTTGAACAATAGCCTTTGCTCTTTTGGCTCCAAATTAGTCACCATTGACAATATCATCTTCAGTTCTCCTATAACAACAAAAATCATTGATGAATTTAAATAGAGAAAACGTGTTTTATATATACAGAATGATACAACATTTTATTCATCTCGTTTCGGATCAAAATACCCACAGTAAGATTTATGATTTAACAAATGTAGTTACCCAGGATGAATTTGTTGTATATGGTTCTGTTTGTAAATGGTTTTGATTGATCACATAGGGAAATTAGAACAGAATAATGTAGGTCAATGTGAACCTTTCACTTTAGAACAAAACACCTACATAAAAGGCTAATATAAAAATGTCACTGCCACGGCATTCTGGTATTGTTTTTGTTTCCATTTTATGCAAGAACATAGTTTTTCATTCTTTGAAATTTAAAGAGAGCTTACCAAATGTTGAAGTTGGTTGTAGAGTGATATCATGCCATTGCGAAACCGTTGAGACTCTTACAATGATCAATCCATCTCCACCACCGCCACTCTCTCCATTATTATCTCTCTTCTGAACAAGCATGCCGCCGGGGCGCATCTCCCACTTGATTTCACCGCCTCCCCACCCTTTTCCGGCAGGTCCGACATCGCTACTGGACCTGCCTAGCTTGGAGTTGCTTCTGGAAAACCTCTTTGATCTCAACTTGATCATCTTTCTCTTTGTTCCTCTCAAGAATTTAGCAAGTGGTGGGGAGAAGATGGTATGCTAAAGCTTACTCATATGGGGTAATATATAGTTGAGGAAATGGAATGGGACAAAAAGTGGTGCCAATAAAATATAACATGATCCAATTGTCACAAATAGAGATTAGGACCAATCAGATTGATGGGACTAATGGGATTGGGACACTTGGTAAAATATGGTGTGGATGAGTTTCTGATTGCTGATTTTATGGGAGATTATGGCACATGGGAGGGTTGGATAATTGTTAACATGCTTTGCTTGATCGGAGGAGCCAAACAAAAACACATCCATTATGGTTCGGTTTGGTCTTTTTAAAATAGAATTGGATTGTGGATGATCATGTGATACTTCGGATTAGTTTTGAAGATGTGGATGCAAGGCTATGTTTGGGGAAGTATTCGGGGTTCAGATCTTCTCCGGTTCTCATTCTGGATTGGGAAGAACGGACCCGGGGCACCATGCGGTGCACCCCTCAGCTGTCCGATCGTTTTTTGGACGGCCCGGATGCGTTCGGCAATTTTAATTTAATTTTGATTTATTTTTATTGGTAAAAAATCGAAGCACATCCGGGCCGTCCAAAACACGATCGGACGGCCGAGGGGTGCGCGGCACCGTGCCCAGCATCCCCAGGATTCAGGCAGAACATCTCAAATCTAAGCTGCTAATCTCGGCAATAAACGGTCAAAAATTGTTGAGAGTCTTTTATGATTAAGAGATTACTCGAAATAGCGAAACACAATCAACAATTTCAAGTCATGGGGACAATAGAAACTGTTACCTTCATTTCTGCTATATCTTCTAAATGGACTCTACAATCTGTGACTGTTTGGAACTTGTACAGATCACCTTTGGAACATCTGGAATGAACAAAATTACGTACTCAAATTTTGATTCACAGATACGTCCCAGACCGGGGACGCATATGGATTAGTTTGTGGTAAGTGGCGGACGCAGGATTACAATTTTCACCTAATTTGCAGGGACTACTCTTCAGTAATTTTACCAAAAAATTTAAAAGTATACTAAAAATATGAAGAAAATTGGGGGGAGTGCAGGGGCCAAACACCCCCCTAGCACCCCCCCCCCCCCCCCCCCCCCCCCCCCTTGTCTGCCCCTGTTTGTGGTCATGTGCATCCGATTCAGGGACAGAGTCAGAATTTCAATTCGAATGTGGAACTATATAACAGACGAAAAATGATACGGGTACACCATTTGTGCACCCCAATGCACACCACCCTGATTGTCAATTGATTTTGAGTTGGATATAAAGTTTTCACCCGTTCTTTCACAATGTTATAATGTTAATGTTTCCCAGAAGAGTATACTGAAGAACTAAATAATTTACAAAGTACACTAAATTACATAATGTCATTACCACACCAATACATAATGTCCCAAGCACATTTAGTACATTAATTAGTGCCTCTAGCATTTTTCTTCCCATAATAAACAAAAGATTCCTGCTACTAGAAGTGCTATGGTAAGGCCGGAGATCTTCTGTTCTGGGAAAACCTCTATGCCTATGTGTCGAGGAATTTTCAGCCGTTGGATCACTTAGAAATAAAAAAATAAAAAACAAAAACACACAATCTATCGGCCCAAACCCCCTCGGCACAGAAAGTTTGGGCACAGAGAATTTCGCACCGGATGGGAAGCCTTTTTCTACATAGGCATCATTTTGTCCTTACTAGCTTACTTTTGAGATTCACCATTTTTGTCCTTACTAGTTTACTTTTGCAATTAGGTTTATTTTAGGTCGAATTAGGTGAATCTTTAAAAGTTTTAGGTTTATGTGTTTACTTTTTTTTGCTTTGGGTAATCCTTAGGGAATCAACCCATGTTCCGTCTCTGTCTCAAACATGCTATCATTTTTAAAACATTAAATGGACTAATTTCTTATTTTGTTAACTGAAACTTTTCAATGTTGAGCTTGATTGCCAGAATTTTTTTGTAAAGTGGAGTGATAATGAAGTTCTGCAGGAGAAAATGCACCACTTGCTCATGGGAGCGTTTGGAGCTTCGTCCTAACCAATTTCTAGTTTGGACCGTTTGTACTTGAGTGAAACTAAAACCGATCAAACCGATAAGATCGAAAAATTAATTTGGTATGTTTTTTTTTCTAAATATTGGTCCGGCTCGATTTTTATTTTTCTAAATTTTTTTTAACCGGTTCGGTTTCGGTTTCATTGAAGTAAAAATTGCTAGAAACCGAACAGAACTGTTATATTATATAAACATATACAGATAGAGTAGCGGAAAAAGAACTTCTTACCCTTACTACACCATATTTGGTCTACAATTATTATTGGACCTGAGTATTGTTGTGCTAGAATTGTTGTCTACGCTATTGTGTATGCTTATGATAAAGTTTTAATCCAAGCTTGTGAAAAAACAAAAATCTAGTGATCAATGCCCAATTATCATTTTCGATCCAAACCAATAAAATCACTAAAACGGGAAAAAATCGGTCAAGCCTAATAACACCGAACCAAACCAAACCAAACCCAATATCAAACGGTTTGATTTCGGTCTATATATTTAGAAACCAAAATGTTCAGTTCGATCTGGGAAAATGCCAAAAACCCAAACCTACCAGAACCGATTACAATATTACACCCTTGTACTAAATAATAGTACTAGTAAGAAAATATTAGAGCACGTTACTTTGAACTTCTATCCACGAAGCTACAATTATAATGTGCAGGATTTCAATGTTGGTTGGGCAAACATTGAAAAATATTGTAACGTACTAAAGGCAATATTAATTTTGCCGATATACGTTGTAAAACTACTACCAAATCTATATTTTATATTTATATATATTTAATCAAAGTATCTCTATAAATAACATATACTTTTCCCGATGCTATTGGTTGGAGGGTGCCGAAATGACATCAGGACCGTTGAAAACACATCCGACGGCTCGGATGCCGCACACCACGGTCCCCATTTCTTGGTTGGAGAGGTGTCGGATTGTTTAGAATGATGTTCGATAGGTTAACATAATTTCAACGTTTTGGGGATAAAAACTACTGGTAATGTAGTAGAAATTTACAATGTGCGGAGGATAGTCACCCGGGCTCATCCGCCCCTCAGTCCGACCATGTTGGCACTGGATTTGTCTGCTGATTCGTTGGGAGTTTGTACTGAATTATGACTTTGTGTACATGTTGAAACTTTCCACCGTAACTCAAGTTCTTGAGGTGAATGCAAATTTCAGGAAGCCTTTACAGAAGTTTGAGTGCCCAGAAAACATGAAAATATGGCTGTCCCACTGGTAAAGAAAGGCAGAAACCAAGATGGATCATTCATTTCAACTAACACGTCCATAAATTTTTCGAATTACTTGAATCTCAATTGTGACTAAATTGCATTTTTCGAATTGCTTGAATCTCAATTGTACCTAAATTGCATTGTCAAGGCACAGAAAAACATTCGGTCGGTACGGGCCTTTACGCGCAAGGTAAGCTTGGCAACGAGAATCCAATATTTCTAGGCAAAAACGCGACAATATGTTAGGAGGCGAACTATAACCAATCAAGATAAATAGGCTGTGGGCATTAACGCGACAATATGTTACTGGGCGGAACTAATACCAATCAAGATCAACAGACTGAGCTGATTAAATTCTACACCAAGAATTTTGAAATCTATATGATCTAGCATTCTTGCAGTTGCACCTAATTTCTTCAACTTGAATGTTTCAATACTGTACTAAAAGAACCCGGAAACTTGTAATTGCAAAGAAGAGAGCAACACATGAGAAAAGCAAGCAGCTTGATTGAATGGAACTAGGTACAAACTACAAAATACATGAAGACAGCATAATAAGTAGAAGATAATTCAAATTCTAGTGGAGTCACATGGCAAACTAACCTCCAATTGATATCCGAATCCACCCTGGCTGGCTGAATAAAAAGATTAAATGAGAGTACAAGAAGATAACATGAAAGAGAAGAATGGTGTATCTACTCCTTCTTCCTTGAGTCTTTGAGCTGACCCCTCTTTCGAATTGCAAGGCAGAACCTTAGACGCCAAGCATCAATAATGGACTCCGGCAAGGAGTTTGCCAACCCCCACAGAAGAGAGTGGGGCCAGTAAGGAGTGCAGCGTGGTTCGTAGCCTATCCAGCGCATGGCAGCTCGAGCATAACCGTCTGTCGACGGTACAAAGAATGAGGATCGTTTGATTGATGCCATCTTTGTTGCCACATACAAGGGCACCTGTAGTGAAAGGAACTCATTAGATTATCAAAATGGATATGAAACCAAATCATTCCCATAAGAACTTCGATAAATAAAGTTTTCACCAAATTGCAGTTCTTGATGCTCATATGGTCTTGTATGATTAATCAAAAATTATCCTGACCAATTCAGTCATTCAAATAACCCACATAAATGGTCGAAAAAATTCAATTTTCCAGCTCTAATGCCTCAAATCAACCTGATCTTACATTTTTTCAGTGGCTATTGACTTGAGCACAAATCAGCTATCATTTCTGATCTGGATGAATTTTTCGTAATCAAATGGTGCCTACTGCAATCCAGGATCCATGTACGGAACTCTTTTGTGTAAAATGAACATCACTTTATGGCAACAAGGTATCCAAACGTACTTACAGAAAATTCTAAATTGACAGGAACTAAACTAAACTAGTATTTTGCTAATCAGGGGGAAAATAATGAACTAAAATAGGCGCATATTATGCAGTAAGGGCTCCAAAAATCAGCCATACCTGACACTGCACATCGATCCCACTGTTTTTGTACTCCACATAGAGGCACCTTGAGAACTGATCAATGTACCTGAAGTAGAAGCACCATACCATCGATTCAGTATTTCAAATAATGACACCCTTTTATATTGAATTCCTTTGAAAACAACTCCACCACACAGAAAAATGTGGGAAGACCCTAGTGAAAATTATCAGTAAAAGGCAGGAGGCATAAAGAAAACAAACATCTTGAATGAAAAATAAGGCTCTGTTTGGTTCTTAGGGAAAGGAAGAGAAAGGGGGAGAAAATTAAAAAAATTTCCCTTCCTTTGTTTGGTTCTACAAAAGAGGAAGGAAAATAATCAAATCCCTATTTAACTTTCCTCCCATTTTCTCTTCAATTTTCCCTCTACTTTCCTTCTTAATTATTTTCCCTTCTTTTCTCTTTCTTTCCCTAACTTCCAAACATACCCTAAGAATCGTGACATAGTTTTGACACTAAATAATCCAAGCAAGTAGTCTACTGTTATATGCACCACGTCAAATTGAAACCAAAAATCTCATTTGTGAGGCTTAACAAATCATTTCACTGTTCGGTAGGAAAATAGAGCTATTCTTTTTATACAGCTGATAAACCGATTGAATCAACTCAAATTCTATCTCATACAGCTATTTTTATCTCCTTTTATGCTCCCTTAGGGATTAACAACTTCATCAACCCTCTCTTTTCCTATTGACATTTTGCATCCAAAAATTGAATTAAATATCAAGCATAAAACTACAAGCAAAACACCTACGGCACAGACTACGAAATTTCCTTCGTAGGCAATAGGCCCTCCCCAGCTCTTACTCAGAGGTTAATACTTAAACTTCTGTTTACTGACCCAAAACCCTCTTCACTCATATACTCAAAGGTGAGTTTCCATTACGGTTTCAGTATTCTTGGACTACAAGTTGTCAAATCAATTGATGCAAGCAAAGAGAATGATTTGTTGATTTAACAACTTGTAGTCCAAGAATACCGAAAATACCAAAAATACATTAGAGGAAACTCAGCCTGACTAATATCAAAGAGGATTATACTCATTCTTATTCCAAAAAAGGACACCCTTTTCATATGGCTTTCAATTCTATGGTTACCAAATAAAGAGATCGATTGACAAAGAATCTTTTACTCAAATTCATACTTAAAATCTGCCTTTGCCCATTGGAGTAGTCCTTAATCAACCTTTCAAACTCTACTCAAACCATATAAAACTAAGTAAAAGACTGAATAAACAGATGGAAAACGAAATCAAGAAGAATACTCACGCTTTAGTGGCTGCATAAACAGCATAAAGAGGATCAGAAGGAATGACAACAGCCGCACCCGACCCGATATTCACAATCGCACCTCTCTTCCTCTTAACCATCCCATCCAAAACTACTTTGGTAACCTTAGTAGTCCCTTCAACATTAATCTGAATCAAATCCTTCAACAACTTCTCATCCACCTCATGAAAAAACCTCGCATAAGGATACGACACACCCACATTATTAACCAAAACCCCAACATCCAGCCCTTCAATCTCTTCCCTAATCCTATCAACCCCTTCGTTCAAATCACCAGAGAAGTCAACCACAACGGTCTTGATCTGGGTTTGCCCGTATTTGGCTCGGATCGAATCCGAAACCTCGGTTAGTTTACTAGGGTTACGACCGACTAAGACCAGGTTGAGGCCTTTGCGTGCTAATTGGAAGGCGAAACCCTTGCCTATGCCGTCTGTGGGTCCGGTTACGAGTGCCCATGAGCCGTATTTCTTGAGGTTCTTTGGGGGTCTGAGGAAATTGACGAAGACCCAGTCGAGAAAGGAGAGGGTTAATTTGAGGAGCGAGATAGAACCGAGGGTCAGGAGGAGGAGAAACCAGTAGGGTTGGGATTTGAGCTGCTCCATAGAACAGAGCTCCATGATGCAGAATGTGGTGATCAAAAAAAAAAAAATGATGCAGAATGTGAGATCTGAGAAATGGGTTTGGGTTCAAAGTGATTGAATAAGATAACCCAGAGACGATTTCGTCGAATTCTTGTGTGAGGAGATTTTTGGATCGAGATTTATAGGAACAGGAATGAGTGAAGTGATGGAGAGAAAAAGAAGTGATGGAGTTGAAGGAGGAAGGTTTGGAAGAAACGGTTGGGCATTTATGAGGTGGCAAGGCGTGGGGAATGGGATTGAGGTATTGGCTGGGATTGGTTAAAGTAGATGAGCTAATTAAAGAAAAGGTTAGCTGGATTTTGTGGAATCATTTGCTTGAGACGGGCTGGCATTAGGCACGGTGGGACACGGCACGACATGATATGAGCGTGACACAACTCACGAGTAGGGATGGCAATTTCCACCGATCCGTTCGAATCCGATCCGCTCCCCGATCCGAATCCGATCCGCTCTCCGATCCGAATGGATCGGCGTTTTGGAGATCCGTTTGGAGATTGGGTCGGATTTGGGGATTTTTTTTGAAAATTTTCAGGGATCGGATCGGATCGGAGGCGGGGATAGGTGTGTCCCCGCTCCGAATCCGATCCGATCCGTCTCCGAATCCCCGTTTTTATATTTTATTATATATAAACATAATTACAGGGACCTAAGTGTATTTATCACTAAAGGGACCTAAGTGTATTTTTCACTTGTTATCACCAGAATACAGATCTGGGGTTCCATTATACACGTATAATCTCTCTCTCTCTCTCTCTCTCTCTCTCTCTCTCTCTCTCTCTCTCTCTCTCTCTCTCTATAACCACAGCCGACTCCCACTCATCTCTCTCCGTCTCTCTCTCTACCACTCTCTCTCAGTCACTCTGAACACCGACGAACACCTACCGCCGTACCGACGAGTCGACGACAGCCATCAAAATATAGATCTGGGGATGAGATCCCCAATAGAGGTACCCACCTCTGTTCGTTTTGTTATAGCTTTCTCCCTCTGTTCGTTTGTTGTAGATCTGGGGTTATTTGTGATCTCCATCTGTTCGTTTTATTGTAGCTTTCTCCCTGTTATCTGCTGCTGCTGTTTATGATGTTTTGACATCCCAAATGTTGATTCTTGGTGGCTGATTCTTGCTGCTGTTTTTTTTTTCTTCCTTTGATCGGTTATTCTGTTGTTGCTTGGAATTTCCCCGAATCTCCGGTTTGGATCCCCGTTCCCCGTTTAGGGCGGGGATGGAGGGGGAAAAATAATCCCCATTGGGGATCGGGGCGGGGACGGGGATGGGGGAGGGGTTCGGGGATCGGGGACGGGGATAGTAGTCTCCGGCCCCGCCCCGTCCCCATTGCCAACCCTACTCACGAGTACGAGCACAATATCAACAGGCACAGACACAGCACAAGCACAATGTCCTATTCCAAACGCAACATGTATACACATTGCCTACCTGGATTACCAAACAGTTAGATGGCACTCCAGCCAATAATATCACACCAAATAACAGATATTCCACTTTTAACAAAATTCCACGAAATTGAACAAATAACACGAAATATTCAAAAAAAGTACGAAAGGATTCCAAAAATGGAAAGCATATCATATATACTCCCCAGTTTATCTCAAATATGTGATATTAGCCGTGAATTCCCTCGCCAAGAACAACATTGATGAAATCTCATCACCATCAACCACCTCATGTATGGGTTCCTTGGCAAATGGTCACTGTTGGCCATGAAATAGTATTTTCTTTACCATTTTCCTATCTTAATAAACCCCTCATCTTTGTTTCCAAAGCATACAGTAGTATGCATACCCAGTACGAATACACACTTGTTGATCATATATAGGCAATTTACATTTATTATCTCACCAACACCATTTACTATACTTCTCTTAACTATCATATTGCAACAAACCACTTCTCAGACTAGCCATACATACATCCCATTTATTGTTATTGATATCCTGCCACCTATCACATGCACATCCGTCCTTCACACGTCTAAGGGCACCCTCATCAGCTTACCTAAAATAGCTTTTAAAATAATATAAGGAGTCAACCCCCCTAAAACCTAAAAAAATCAGGCTACCTATTCTCCCTCACTAAATTATTTTTGCGACACTAACCTTTTGTTATTCATTGTTTGGGAAAAATTCAAAATGCCCCCCAAACTTTACACCAAATGTCTCATCGCCTCCCAAACTTTCAAAAAACTCAATTTTACTCCCAAACTTTCATTCCGTTATCAAAATAACTCCTTCCGTCTCATTCCGTGATCTCACTAACGTGAAATGCTGACATGGACCTAAACGGTGCAGTCAATCGTTAGAGGGGCTTCAACTGGGTGTGAGTCATCAGAATTTAGAGGTGACTCATCACAATTTGGAGGGAAAATCTCCTATCTTCCTTGTTTCCCTCCAAAATCGTCCTCTCTCTCTCCTCCCTCTATAAAAATAGAGCAACACTGCTAATGAGATCTCCCTCTCTCCGAAATCATTTGAGCCGTAAATCTCCCTTTTCCTCCATCATCTGAGCATATCTCTCTCCCTCTCTCTTCTCATCTCCCTTCTTTAATCTCTTCATATCTCCCTCCTCCTCTTCTTTTTTCCTTCATCTCTTTGATTTGATCAATGAATAGCAATTATAGCAACAATAGGACATTCAACAGCACAATCTCAATGGACAACAATTTATGCATCATATGTGGAAATCAGAAGCTCCTTCACACTTCTTGGCCAGATCATAACCCAGGTAGGAGATTTGTGAAGTGCACAAACAATGAGTGTAATGATTTCCGTTGGGTGGATCCTCCTATGTGTCAAAGGTCCACTCAAATTATTCCAGGACTGCTTAGGAGGATCAACAGGATGGAGAGGGAGCTTGAAAAAAGCAAGGCTGGAGAGAAGAAGATGAAGATGTTGCTTGTTGCAACATGGATCCTAGTTGCTACTGTGTTTGCAGGGGTCAAACTCTCTCTCTTTTGAAGAAAATATTTCACCTTCTTCTATTTAACACTTCGGATTGGCTAGGTGTTGTGTCTTTTATTCATGTAAGGTAGATGTAGGATCATCTTTTGTTCCTTTTAATATTTGGTTTTGTTTAAGACCCCTATTAGTATGGGTTTTGATGTAATGTAATGGAATGGAAGGTGATCTTTTGGACATGAAGAATGCATCCCATTTTGAAAAAAAATTGTGATATTTGTTTGGTCATTTTCTCTTGGACATAGCAAACCATTTTGGTTGTTTGAATCTGGGAAAAATTAACAATGTTGGACTTGGCAGTCACCAACAAATCATTCACAACACTTTAATGGATAAGAAACAATTTCGTTAAGTTAACATGCACAATCCATTAGCAAAGTAGCAGCCACAACAGTTGCCATAACAACCTCATAAACCAGAGTATCAGAGTATGAGTTACAAACCAAAAGAACCCTCTCTTGGGTTAAAACAGCAACTATCAGAGTTTCACAAAAAGGGATCCCGCAACGCCATAAAATGCAGAATTCTAACTACTGCATTACAAAAAGGGATCACACAGATGTCCATGAACCAGAGTTCTAACTGCTGCATTACAAAAAGGGATCACAACCCCATAAAATGCAGGCTACAAAAACTATGTTCTAAACACAGATTACTCATATCTACTTCCCCCTAGCATTCTGTGACAGACAAGCCATCCTGGTTGAAGCCAAGTAAACCTTTCGTCCTCTCCACATGATGCTCTGCCTATGGTCCAAAGATGTGGTCACACTTACACAAGCTTGAGTATTTTCCTGTGGTCCACCACCCATTGTTACACCCACACTACTACCAATAGCATTCTGTCAAATAAAAAACAGAGATATTCAAAACAAGGTATCCTATAACAAAAATGAGCTACAACCTAAGGAAAAAATATGTATCACTTACAGTCAATGCACTCTGTGAATCACCACCTACCAAATCAGTACCAAGGTTGCTCAACACCCTCTGCAATTGAACATGTTAAGTTACAGTTACAGGTACAGGTATTGAATGTTACAGTTAAAGAGATATTCAAATGCATTAAATGTTACACTTACAGAGATTGGGACATCAATTGCAGCATTTCGACCCTTCCTTGCAGGCTTCCTTACAAGTGTTATAGGTGGAGCATTCATTGCAACAAGTGTTATAGGTGGAGCATTCATTGTAGCAGTTGGTACACTAGTCTCACCTCCCCCATCATTTGGTCCCCTCTTGCAACCCCTCTTGTTATGTCCTGTTTTCCCACATAGACTACATGTCATTTTTACCCCCTTCCTGCTCAACTGAGTGGAGCTTGGCACTTCCTCTTCTGGCTCTCTTCTTCTCACCTTCTTAGGCCTGCCAGCCCTCTTCTTAATATCAGGTGGTAGCAATTTTGGATTTTCAGTTACAGGCCATAACTCTCTCCCATGGATTGGAGCTAGCACATTTGCATATGTGGTCATGTAAGTCTCCACTTTGTAGCAATCTTGCACAAATTCCATTGGGTCAAGCTCTAATTTTTTATATGCAACAATAGCATGAACACATGGAATGCCAGATAACTCCCACCTCCTACATCCATACGTCTTCCCCTTTAAGTCAACTCTGTATTGTTCATTTGGTCCCTCTACTTGGAATTGATCATTACCAAAATACCTAAGTATCCAGCCCTTCAAATCCCTTAGTTTATCCAGCCTCTTCTTAATCTTTGGGCATATTGGCTCTGTGCACCTCTGCATTGCAAATTTTCTCTTGTTCCTAGACTTCATAAGAATGGATCTAATTCTCTCCAACATGGTTATAATGGGTTTATCCCTTGTTGGAAGTATTGCAGAGTTGAAACTCTCTGAAAGGTTGTTTAGGAGAATGTCACACTTAGGAAATGTATCAAAATGACTCCTACTCCAATTGATTGGTGGCCTTTCATTCAACCACTCATAAGCTTTAGGGTCAGTGTTATACATCTCCTGCATTGCTCTTTTAAAAGCTGGAACAGTGGTAGCCCTTGCTGCCTTCCACAAGATATCTTTCAACACAAGCCCTTTGTCATCCCCTTTGAAATTATTGTATAAATGTCTGACACAAAACCTATGTCCAGCATTTGGGAATAATTCCCCCACTGCATCAATCAAACCCTTTTGCTTATCTGTCATGAAAGTGTAAATGTGAGAGTTTTGTACAGCCAAATCCTCCTTCAACAATTCTAGAAACCAATACCATGTCTTTTTCTTCTCCTTGTCCACAACTGCACAAGCAAAAGGATATATGCAGTTGTTGGCATCCATCCCAACAGCAGTTAAGAGTATTCCACCATGTGGGCCTTTGAGATGACGGCCATCCAGCCCAATCATTGGCCTACAGCCTTCAAGAAACCCTTTTTTCAATGACCCCCAACAAATGTATAACCTCTTGAATTTCACCTCATTTTCAGAGCCAACAATTGGTTTCCACTTTAGCTTTATTGTGCTCCCTAGATTTGAATTCCTACATTCTTCAATGTACCCCCACAACTCCCAAAATTGTTCAACTGAAGTACCCTGAAGCATTTCAAGTGTTTTCCTCCTAGCTCTAAATACCTTCTGCTTATCAACTTTGACTGTCCATTCCTTCTCAATAGCGTCAGCAAGTGACTGAATTGGCCATGTTGGGTTTATGGCAATTTTGTCAGAGTATCTCTTCACAATCCAGTTTGTACTAACCCAAGGAACATTGTATGATCTACTACATGTATGGTTATCTATGTAATGTTTTACCCTAAACACCTCATCTCCCTTCACAAAGGCTCCATATATAAACCATGGACACCCTTTTTTACCTTTTCTACCTTGACACACAGCTTGCACCTTTTTTGTGTCACTCTTTTTGAATTTAATCTTCTTCCCCATCTTTATGGAATGCTCCTTGATTGCATCCCTAAAGATAGCATGTGTTTTAAACTCCATTCCAACTGAAAAAACAGGGTTTAACATGTCAAGATTTTCATTAAATATGGGGTATTTCTTCTTCTTGGTTGTCCTTACAGTATCATCATCTGAATCTGATGAACTGCTATGGCTCAACAACTCCTCAGTGTTATCAGTACCCTCTGAGTCTAACATGTCATCCTCTCCATTGTCATTAGGGTCACTATTGTGTTCTATGCCATCAAACTCTGCCTCATTATCCACATTTACCTCAAACAATACATCATCAGCTTCAACCCCATCATCACTCTCTTCAAATTCTTCATCTTCACAATCAGATGACTCTGAATCAGGGTCATAGTCATCTGTGTCACTATCCTCCCCTTGTTCATCCATTTGTACATAAACCTCATCCTTATCATTGCCCTTGCTCTTACTTACTTGACTCTCTTGTGTGGCAATGACATCAACTGCATTGGACACCGCATAAACTACCACCACCCTATTTGTATCTACAAATTGACACATTCTGACTACTTCTGCATCTGATTTGATCAGTCTCATTTGCCCATACACATTCAAGTAGTAATCATTTGTAAAAGATTTACCCATTTTTCTTACCATGTGACAAAGCTCAAAAATACCCAACTCATCATCATGGCAGTAATCAACAAACCCAAATGTACCCCCAATATAATTTCTTTTTTTTTTTTTTTGGGTAAACCAAGCTTGAAAATAAAAGGGACTAACCGAATATACAGCCTACAAGGGGCATACCCCAGGAGGACAAAAACAAAAAGGAAAAGAAAACAAAAAATTGCAGGGGCCAAAAGGCTACAAAGGAAGGGAATTGGAACTAAATAAAACAGAAAACTAGAAGAAATGGAAGAGGTTGTTCGGATCCATCGAAGAGAGGGAACAGAAACAACTGTTACATAACACTGACATCACAAGGAATGGGTCAATGACCGAGACCAAGAATTACAAACTAGTAGTAAGAGGACAACCCCCTCGTTGTAGGTATAATCCCAGTGCAGTGGGTAGCGAAGAAAACTAAATCATGGGCATCCCCACCTGGGGTAGAGTGCAGATATAGCTGACCAACTGACTTGCTGATCTCTGAAATCATCTCACAATGTAGTGATAGTAGGCTTATTACCAGAACAATGAATCGACTCAAAAGAGCACACAACCAACCGTGAGGTCAGAAGGGCCCAAGAGGATTGTTAGTATGAACTCTTGGGCTGTAAGGAAGTGAACCGCACCCTGTCGATGCAAACGTTAATATGCAGCAGGAGGAAAAACCCCCTCCCAAAGGGTATCACCTCATTCCAAGGGACAACCCCCCAAGGATAGGTTATTTAACAGAAAGGGAAAAACCCCTCAAATGTGTAGCACTACATCCAATTCGTGAGACTTAATTAAAGCTGGACAGAGACACCAAAATGCAACATGAGACTGTCCTATCACCAGAACGCAGTACCCTCACTGACCAATACCGTGATCATAAGGAGGGTAACACCCAACAGAATGCAGCAGAGAACAACAGAGTAACACCCAATACCGTGGATTACAGGATATCTAGGCTGTAACTGGCCTGTAACTGAGTAATGGCTGATGAACAGAGTAACTGAGAAAACAGTGTAACCGGGTAACTAGCAAACTGGCAAAATGTAATAGATATTCACAAGCACGCAATCAGTGAGCAACCAGTAACAACAACTAGTAATAACAAGTAGTTTCAATAACCAGCAGCATCAATGATTGCTGTGAGATCATACCCAAAGAAACACACAACAAGCAATAAGGGACATCCTAATAATATAGTGGCTCACACCTACTACGCCCTTGGATCCTCACCCTTCTAATCTCTCACTAAAAGGTCCGAACACCCTCATCTGAACTTCACCTTACTCCCCCACTAATTATTACCTCCTCTCTTCAAAGAACTCAGAGGCTCAACCACTCATCTCACATAGGCACTCGTATATGGTGATTCACACAACTCTTTGATAAAATCGTTCAAAGTGTGCATGCAGGTTACAAAGGGATTAAACTATTATACTTGATAGTAGAAGTAACCATAGATAGCTCAGAGACCAGATTCTGCATTAGGTTGGAGCTCTGACCACAGTATAGGATTGCAAATGGTTGCAAATGGCTGATGCTTAACCCAAATTAATGATAGTTGCTTGGTATGTAACCTGGAATCAACAAACACAAGATAACAATTGATATCTGAAATAGCACAACATCTCATCTAAATCATTAACTCAATCAATGCCCCATCTAGCAAGAAGTCTCACTGTTTGGGGATCTTGAGGTAATTTTTCAAGAGATAGCAATCGATATCTGACCATAGAATGAATCTTACTAACAACCACAGAAATTGTGCATGTTTTGTTCTGAAATTTGCTTAGGTTTCTCTCAATCGAAATTTGATAAACTGTAGAGGTGAAAGCCAATTTAAGTAAAAGAGATTTCAGAGTTTTGCCTTTGATTGAAGAGAAATGAGCAACCCAATTATCCCAAGTTCTAGGGGCCCACTTTATGTACAGGAAAGCGAGTACTTGATTCCAGACCTGGGTAGTAAATGGGCAGTTAAAGAACAGGTGATTATGGCTTTCACTACCAGGACAAAGTGAACAACAAGAAATAGATTTGGTGCCAAACAACACTAACCGGTCCTCAGTGTAAAGTCTAAGTTGGATGGCAATCCAAACAATGAAGCTACACTTAGGAATGTGTCCAGGGTACCAAATGCTTTTATTCCAAGAGACTTTAGGAAATGGGGTTCTTAGGTGATTCCACAATGATGATATGGAGAACTTCCCATTGGAGTTGAGAGTCCATGTATGTTGATCCTCCAAATTCCCATTTGGGATAGGGATGGAGTGAAGACTGCTTATAATTTCATTGGGGTCAAAATTCCTCGTGGAGGGGAGAGCCCAAGAGTTGTCTCTAATAATACAAGAGACATAAGCATTTCTGGGAAGCCTAGAGTCATAAATTACCCTAGGACCATATCTATTTGCAAGAGGGCCAAGGGTGGTCCAATTATCATACCACAGAGAAGTGGATTTACCATTACCAATGATGACTTTAATGTGAGGGTGAACAAGAGGCTTGAGATTTAGAATCTTCCTCCACACCCATGAGGGACTGCTAGGGACTTTGACTTCCCAAAAGCTCTTCTCCTTAAGCAAATATGATTTTACCCATTGACACCACATAGACTGTTCCCCACCAGATATGAGGAACCAAATATGTTTTGCTATTGCAGCCTTGTTCCATACTTGGATAGCCTTAAGACCAAGACCCCCTTCCTGTTTAGGAGAACACAAATGTTCCCAGGAGACTTTGGCACCAGATTTTATAAGATCAGGGCCGGACCAAAGAAAGGCCCTGAGAATAGCTTCCACTTCTTTTATGACCTTTTTAGGTAAGATAAACAGGGAAGACCAATATGTTTGCATGGAGAAGAGCACATTCTTTATCAATTGGACTCTACCAGCATAAGTTAGGTCCCTATTAGTCCAAGTTTTAGTCCTAGCAGTAATTTTTGCTATCATGTTTTTGCAATCCTCATGCTTTAGTTTGTTAGTCAAAAGTGGAACACCTAGATACTTGACAGGCAGGACTCCCTCCTTGAAGCCAAGCAGAGAGAGAATGTCTTCTCTGGTTGAATAATCAACACCAGAAAAGAAGGCATTACTCTTCCCAGGACTAGGAGATAGACCTGAAAGAGCTTCAAACTCAAGGAGGGAATCATGAATATGCTTAATAGAACTTATATCACCTTTGCAAAAGATCATGAGATCATCTGCAAAGCAAAGATTAATAATCTTAGTTTTACTACACCTCCAATGGAATTGGAAGTCAGAATGATTACTTTTCTCCTTCAAAATACATGTTAACACCTCCATAACAATGACAAATAGATAGGAGGAGAGAGGATCCCCTTGTCTTAGTCCCCTTTTGCCTTTGATGGAACCAGTTAATTCACCATTAATACTTAAGGTATAACTTGCAGAAGTGACACAAGACTGTAACCATTTTATCATTTTAGGATGAAAGTTCATGGACTCAAGAATATCCCACAAGAGATCCCATCTAACATTGTCATAAGCCTTCATTATATCAACTTTTAAGGTACACCTAGGGGTAGGAGAGGACTTATGATACCCTCTCATAAGTTCTTGAGTAAGGAAAATATTATCAGCAATTCTCCTACCCTTTACAAAACCAGACTGAACAGGGTCAATGAGCATAGGGAGGGCATTCTGGAGTCTTTTGGCCAAGATCCTAGCAATGCACTTATAGATTGAATTGCAACATGAGATTGGTCTAAAATCCCCAACCTTGGATGGGTTGGGAATTTTAGGAACCAGTGCAACCACAGTTGCATTGGCTTTACCAAGAAGTTGCTCGGACCTGAAAAAGTTCTTAATAACTGATATGGTCTCATGACCAACAATAGGCCAGGCTTTCTGAAAAAACCCAGCATTATACCCATCCGGGCCAGGAGCTTTATGAGGGTTAAGTTCCCACATAGAATCCCTAATTTCAATGTCTGTTACTTCCTGGACCATAGCTCCGCTCTGGGTGTTGGTGAGTTTTCTATCAATAAGTTGGTTGACCCTATCTTTCCCAGAGTATTGAGAACTATGGGGTCTGCCCAACAGATCAGAGTAGAAGTCAGTAAAAGTAGCTTTTATGACAGCCATATCATATGTAATGCTTGAGTCTCTAAGAACAAGACTAGTAATTTTGCTTCTATTTCTGTTGTTACTTACTGATTTAAAGAAGAAGGATGTACACTGATCACCCAACTTCATCCAGTTGATCCTAGACTTCTGTCTAGCTAAGCTTTCCTCAGCTCTGGAGAGAGTAAGAAACTGCTTATAGGCGAGTTTTTCCTCCTTTTGTGTAGCTGTATCCGAAGGATTAAGCCCCAGTTTAATTTGGAGAGGCTCAAGAAGGTTTTGAGCCTGCTTCACCCTATCAGAAATGGCACTAAATTCTTGTTTGTTTAATTTCCTAAATTCAATCTGAAGAAACCAAAGTTTCTCATAGACGCAAAACATAGGATTGCCAATGATGATCCTCCTCCAAACACCTTGAATAGTGGACAGAAACAAGGGATGGTCAGCTAAAAAATCAAAGAACTTAAAAGGTTTGGGAGTAGGTTTAGGAGGGGGTGCTATGTGAACAATAGTAGGTGAATGGTCTGAAATGCCAGGAGGAGGAAAGTGGGCAGTGGAGCATGTGTGTGCTTTTATCCAACTATCATTGACCATTACCCTGTCCAACTTAGAGGAAATGTAATTAGGAGCATCCTGTCTGTTAGACCAAGTATACATGCTCCCAGTAAATCTAAGGTCATCAAGTTCACAAGAGAACAGGCAATCATTAAATTCATCCAACTGATTAATCCAATGATTGTTGCCTCCAATTTTCTCCCTAGGACTTCTGACAACATTGAAATCCCCAAGAAGCACCCAGGGCCTGTCAATTGAATAAGAAAGAAGGTCTCTCCACAGGCTTCTTCTTTCAAGGTGGTCGTTAGCACCATAAACAAAAGTGGCAAGGAAAACATGCCCCTCTTGAATGGCTTGAACCTCACAATGGATACACTGACTAGACATGTGTAGCACCGTGACAGATAGGATATTGGGATTCCAAACTACCAATATCCTCCCAATGGGGGCATGCAAGCTGTTATTTGTGGAAAGCCATTGAGGACATATGGAGTTAACAATCCTCCTAATATTGGGTTCTTTAATTTTATGCTCAATCAATCCGATCAGAGACAACTGATTTTTATTCACAAAAACTTTTGCTGCTTTTTGTTTGAGAGGGTCATTTAGACCACGCAAATTCCAAGAACCAAAATGGATAGAAGAGCTATGCATAGAAACTACAAAGCATGGAACAACAAACGTAAATGGATAGGAATACATATATAAGTATATTATATATATATATAGTGAGAAGAGTTAGGATCTGCCCTGATTACGGAGCTTTCGCTCCTTTTTCAATCTCCTTTTCCTAGAGCTGTTGGATTCATGGAACTGCTGCCCCCCTGACCTGCTGCCGTGAGCTGTTTGTTCCCCCCCAGCCATATCCTGTGTAACTGAAAGTTTTAACTCTTTGTCCCTAATGATAAACTCTTCATCCATCTCCTCACTAAGTGCATCATCACAAGAGAAGTCAATTGGTTTAGAGATGTGCAGAGAACTTAATGGTTGCGGCGTAAGAGGAGAGGAAGTGATCAACTCTGCCCCTCGAGAGCAACTGACCACCTGTGCTACACTGGAGAGCACCAGAGGAGTCACAACATCATTCTGGACTACTATCGGTGAACCGTTAGGAAGTTGTCCCATTTCTTCTGGAATGGAGCTAGAAGATGGTGCCGCATCAACTGTGTCAACTGTAGTGAGCTTGCCCTTGCCTACTGTCAACCAATCCTCCTCTGAATTAGTAGGTTTGGGGACGATTTTAGGGGCACACGTGTGCCCAAAAACCTTACATCTATCGCATCTAGGAGGGAGCCACTGATACTCAACTCCTACCATCACAGAATCAGCATTGACCGAGATAGTGATATCACTAGGAAGGTCATCCTCTGCTTCTATTTCCACACAAATCCGTGCATAATCCAGCCGCTTCTTGGTTGCCGTAGCTTCATCCACGTGAATGGGTTTGCCAATCGCGCTTTCTATCTTACTGAATCCAACATGAGACCAAAATTCCAGTGGCAACCTATGCAATTTGACCCAAACAGGGATTGTGGATGGATGAATTTTGCCAGGAACCATCATCCTTTTCCACTCCTTTAGAACAAGATACCTACGCGAGAAAAAATATGGCCCACCTTCCAGCACAGCAGTTTTGGAAGCTTCATCTTCAAATTCAAATATATAACATACACCCAGCTGTTTAATGGAAAATTTGCCGTGGTCTTTCCAAACAGCTCGAGCAGTGGCATTGAGGAGGGGTAACGACATTTTTCCATCAAGGAAATGCCCAACTAAACAGTGATTACCCATTCCATCATCTAGCTGTGTCTCATCGAAATTTATATGAGCATCTTTTCCTTTTTGAAACTCAGGGTAGTGTTCTAAGCTCATAGCTATAGAGGGTGCTTGAGCTTTGAAAAGTGAAGACCAATTCTTAGATTGAACACCTTGGGGAGGGTGCTTTATAGCTTCTGCAACACCAACTGCCTTGGATCCTGTAGCCTGTTCAACCCTAGCTGTAGGCTGAGCATTTTTTCCCTCCGCATTACCCGATTGAGTTTTAATGTTGTTGAAATGTCGAGGAGAGTTACAACCCACTTCGACAAATTCCCTTTTGAAATCAAAGTTTGAAATTTTCTCCGGATCAGACTCCTGAAGTTGAAACAGATGATCCCTTAGTGTTGAGAGACTTACATTGATGCCAGACTTATGCATCTCATCTTCCATGGACTGAACCAAGGAAGTGATGCGATCCTCGCTGTCTAATCGTACTTCCGCTTGTTGAAATACCTCCTGCAGCTTATGAGAAGGGCTTGACCCTGGTTGAGTGGGTTTTTGAGATCCGAATTGAGGAATGACAGATGACCCAGAAAGGTTAGGGTTGCAAGGGCTGCGTGGACTGATTTGAGGCGCGAATGATGTGATTTGCTCTAGATCCTCACCGAGAGAAGAGATGGCGATGAGGGAGCTAGGGCTTTGTGACCGAGTGGCATCGAGATGATCTGGGTTGAGGGGACGGTGAGAGGGGTGACTTGGGTGACTAGCCATGGAAGATGCTGGTTTGCTCGCCATTTTCTAGGGCTTGCTTGAATCGCCTGGTATCGTTGAGAGAAGGAAGAGCTAACCCATAACCCAATATAATTTCTACCCTCAATCTTACCACCAACATGCATTTTAATTGTGAAATCACTAAGACACCTATCTGCAAATTTAATGTACAAATGCGTGTAAAAGAAGAAACCCAAAAAGACATCGGTCACAATAAACAAAGAAGTGGGTTTTTGGCAGTACACAAACAACAAACCCTAAATACATCGATTACACATTAAACAATGGATTACACTAAACAATGATGTCGATTAAACTATGATATCGATTAAACAACACTTTTGCATACGTTTTGATTTTTTTTTTAAAAACATTGTGTTTTGGGTCCTACGAAAATGCAAAAGGGGAAGCTTGTATCTTACCGTACAATGGAGGACCACTGTCTTTGTCTCTCACGCGCCAACCCATCTTCGATTGCCAAGAGAATCGTCGGTGTGGAGCCCTAGATCGCACTACTTTCAAGAGAACAAGTTGTTAGAAATGAAAATGAAAAATGAAAAAGTAAGAGCAAAGAGGAAAGAAGATGGGGGGTTACCAAACGTGATACTCATGTGCTTTATATTCCCTCCAAATTTACGCTCTAACGTCGTTTAGGTCCATGTTAGCGTTTCACGTTAGTGAGATCACGGAATGAGACGGAAGGAGTTATTTTGATAACGGAATGAAAGTTTGGGAGTAAAATTGAGTTTTTTGAAAGTTTGGGAGGCGATGAGACATTTGGTGTAAAGTTTGGGGGGCATTTTGAATTTTTTTCCTCATTGTTTCTTTGTTGCTTTTCCCGAGTTTCATGGGAACAAAAGAGAGAGAAAGGGGAACATGAGAGAGAGGGGGAGGAGAATAGGAAAATGTAATACTTTACTGGAGGGGAAGAGTTTTTTAGGGAATAAGTTTTTTTTTTTTTTTTCTATAGACTTGAGGGAAATAGTTTAATATAGTAAAGTTAGGATTAAAATTTTGCAAGTTTCTGATAGTTACCACCCATTGGGTGGTCCAAAATGAGAATAAACAATTCTGTCCGGCTCATAGTAGTACAGTAGGTGGAGGTTAAGAGTTACCTTTCTCTTTAATAAATGCTATTGTCAGGTCATAGAAGCCAATTTTCAAACTGAAAACCTGCCCAATCTTCTTGTACTATGGCTTCTCATATAAATTTACCTTCTATTCCCTCCGTCCCAATTTTATAGTCTATTTTGGGGATTCCAACTTAATAAGGGGACATAATTATTGTACTTTTGAAAACATGTTTTCCTTATTTTACCCCTTCAATCATTACACTTTCTTACTTTTTATTATTTTTAATTTCAAAATATAAAGGTATAAAAGGAAATTCCTTAACAATTACCCATTTAGTTTTGAAGTGGGACAATATTTTTGGGACGGCAAAAAGTGTTAACTGGGACTATAAAATTGGGACGGAGGGAGTACTATTGATATTTTTTCACGGTACAACTCTCGTGAATAAAAAACCAACCTTTTCACGGTTTTCACCACGTAATCGGGAGCCCTGTAGTGAATAATCAAGGTTGTTCAATCAGCAATCGACGATCCGAATTATCTTACATAAAAGATAAATGTTTTACATGTAGGATAACTACATTTAAGTGGGACCGTTGATTGTCAAATGGACGACAATAATTGCTCACTACAAGAGTATAGTGAGCTTGCTCACTACTGGCCCCGAATCCTTTAACCACAATGCTTGAGATCACGTCCCTTTTATGTGCCGAAAAAAGGATCTTGAGGCTGGCTTGAGCACTAACAACATAAATTTCTTTTGAGTGATTTAATTTATAGTAATTTAATAAGGCAGAAAAAATCCTTTCTTATTGACATAGCTAATTGCACGAATTCGCCTTCCATAAACAAATTTTTTTATACTCCCTCTGTCTCGATTTTTTTGTCCATTTAAGTACATCGCTTGTCAATTTTCAATTGCTTGTATCTTCCAATCTATGATTTCTTTACCATTTTGAAAATTTTGTTTAATAAAATTCATCGAGAACTATTAAAAAAGACCTATATAGAATATATATTTGAAAATATAAAGAAATTTTTAAGGTGCCGTGAATAGTGTAAGTGGACAAAAAAATTGAATAAAGACTAAAATCCGAAAATCGGGCTAAAAATACTAAAAGTTGGAAATGTCCAAAAAAAATGGAAAATGATATGTGTACACCATTTGCACACCACAAATGCACACCATCCTGAGGTGGCAAATGAGGAGAAGCCCAATGTGGGGCTCACCCAAAAAATGGGTCTTTCCTTATTTGTCACCTCATAGTGGTGTGCATTTCGGGTGCACATGTGGTGTACCAATAGCATTGTTGAAAAAAAAAAATTGAGATGTTAAAAGGAGGACAGCTTCGTCATATCATCTGAAAAGCTTTGCCATTTTGTCCAAAACCTTTAATAATTGCTGTACAATCTGACATTGTTTTGAAACTCTTTCTTTTAACGTCATTTGTGATGTGCATGCATCACACTGGTGACCGCCCAATTGGGTGATTCTTAGATTTTGCCAATGGTAAAAAGTGCTTTTATGGTTAAATATAGTAAGTTTTTTTTTTTTTTTTGTGAGGCTGATAAAAATGCTCTAATAGAGATAAATGCATTAACCCCATCCTATGTCGTTTCTTTTGAAAACCCAAAAATAAAATTGGTTTCTACTGCTGAAAAACATGGGATGTTACAAAATTGATTTTGATGCTGTGTATTTAAGAAATGCTTTGAGAAACAATAATGCTATGGGTACACCAAATGCACACTAGGTGATGTGGCGGATGGGGAGCCATCCAATGTGGAGCCCACCCAAAAAGATAAGTGGCTCCCCATCCGCCACATCACTTGGTGTGTATTTTTTGTGTACCTATAACATTATTGTTCGTCCGTTCATAGAGGATGTGAGATTCGTATTCTCTTCCAATTTTGAATGGCGAGCCTTGTTTTCCAATAGATCATCAAATAGTGTGCGGCTCATGAGAGATGGCTCAGTGGGCTTTCGAGCTTAGGCTAGTTTTTCGTTTGATTTTAACAACTGAGTTACTAAAGTCATGGTTAATTTTAGCAAATGAGTTCAGTTGGTGCTAAAATCATAGTCTCTTTTAGCTAAAGTCAACCATGATTTTAGCACCTGGTGAACTCATTTACTAAAATCATGATTGATTTTAGCATTTAGCAACTGTGTTGCTAAAATCAAATAAAAAAACTCAGCCTAAATTTCTAAGAGAGATTATTATGCAATTAGCTTTCACACTTGGTCCCAAGTTGCAGCTTCCTTAGATATATCTTCTCCGATTAGTGGGCTATTTCTCCTTATTGTTTCTCTGTGTGTTTTTGTCTCTCTTTCTCTTTCATGTTGTACTGAGCCAAAAAAAAAAAAAAAAAACATTGTAAGTCGAAAACCCAAAACCAAGGATTAGGCCAAGCCCTCAACCCAAAACATTGTAAAAATTGATAGGGTCGTGCTAGTGACCACCCTTAGGGTGACCACGGAATAAAAATAAAATATGGTTATGCGCGGATCCCCATGGGCCAGTCAGTCTCTCTTTCGTCTTGTCCCATCACTCTCTCTTCCGTCTCCTATCACTCTCTCTCCCTTTCTGACTTTTCTCTCTCTCATTTCTTTCTTTCTCTTCATACTTTTTACTACCTCCACACACCATGTGAGTGTGTTGAAGACTTGTTGGAGATGGTTGTTGTACACTTATCATTTTTATTTTACTATCTCACACATTTTATTTTTTACAATTAAAATGTTTATAACTTTTATTTTATATGTCTAAAAATAAAAAAATTATATATTTAAAATCTACTCGACGGCATCTATTAAGCAAGACCAATATTGAATATTATGTATACAAAAAATCTTTTGGGTATAGGCTCATTTTTCGCGCCAAATGAGTCTATGCCGTTCCTTCACTTTTTTGCCAATCCTCCGCTTTTTTGCCAAAGGAGCCCTGGACCGTTCATATTGTAGGGCTCGTAAAATAATATATCCACTCAAACAATTGCTTGATCGGATATCGCTATATATGTCAAAAGTTGAATTTTGGTCTAAAAATGGATGGTTATGGATATTTTAACTTAAAAAACTATTGACAAAATCCAAGCCGTCCGTTTTTTAAAATGAAAATTCAACTTTTGGCATATTTATTGATGTTCGATCAAATTAATTTTTTGTATGAATACATTATTTTACAAAAATTACAAGATGAACGATTCAAATCATTACAATGTAAGCTCGATGGAGCTCATAAAATCCGGTGGCGGTTTGCTCAGCAGTAAAGAAGTATGTATGTTTCAGTGACGGTAGTATCGAAACACAAGTCAATCATATAATAACTGCAGTCAGAAATAGTCAACTACGTCAACCAGTGGAAGCCCAGAAGTCAAAATTCGGGCCCACTTCTGCTACAGTGGAGAGGAGGGAGTGAGAGTGAGAGTGAGAGAGAGAGAGAGAGAGGGAAAGGGCGAGAGAGCTTTTACTGGTTGAAGTTACGTTTCTTCTCGAAGTGCCACTATATATATATATCTATACCCGCATCTATACATACACTTCCCCCATCGAATTCCCATATCCTAGGGTTTGAAATGCGGACGAGAGATGGAAACTTTTATTAGCAACACCACCATCGGTTCTGATCTGAAACCCAGATCGGATGAGGGATTTCTCGATTCCGATGGTTTAATAACAGAGGAATCTCTGTCTCAGAAGTTGGAGAAAGCAGGGCTAGGATCGAACGAGGACGAGAACAAGAACATCAACGGCGATGATGGGGGTGGCGCGTTGCACCCTCTCCGTCCTTACGCCGAAGATTGCCCGTTTTACATCCGGACGGGGACGTGTAAGTTTGGGTTGAATTGCAGGTTTAATCACCCAGTGAGCAGGGCAAATCAGGTAATTTAAGATATATTGGGAATTTTGGGTTGTTTTAAAGTTTGGATTTTTGTTTCTGAATTGTGATATTTTTCGTAGAAATGGGGAAAAGAGAAGGAGAAAGAAAAGGCCAGAGTGGAGGTTTTGGAAAAACCTGAGAATATAGAATGCAAGGTGAGATTTGTTGCTCTTATATTATGCATTTATATGTGTATATGTATGTGTTCATGTGGGGAGATGAATGTGATTACTGATTAGATTCGTTCACTGAGTAAAATATTGGCCAAAACGTGAAAGAACTTGTTAAATATGCATTTATTTTCATGTTTGGTACTGATATTAATTGCTAATTGCTATCCATCTAATTGGGTTATTCGTTTTTTTCGATTGCAAGACTACATCTTTTTTTTTATCAGTGTTTTAGTTGTTGGTTGCAGTATTACCTCACAGCAGAAGGGTGCAAGTATGGAAAATCTTGTAGATACAGGCACTCCAAAGCCGAGTCGGAAATTGCTCCTCCGGAGCTTAACTTTCTTGGTCTTCCAATACGATCGGTAATACCTACTCATTCTCGTATTTGATTTAGTATTGTTAAATTTTGATTCCTGGTTTATATCCCATCTGTCCCATTTTGTTTGTCCATTTCCTTCGAGTTGTTAGTCAGATCAACGAGTAATTAATTGTATAGATATTTTTTTGTTTGTAGTGTTTTAGTGGTGGGACAAATTTTAAAAAATTATTCGCAAATATACAGCAATTGCTGATCTGAATTAAAGATTCAACCAAAAATAGAAAAACAAAATGAGACAGACAGGACTTGACAATTGACATGCAAAGTTTAGGTGCTTGTATATAAAGATTCCATCCTCAAGTTTATTCACCCTCCTTTCAACCAGGGAGAAAAAGAGTGTCCCTTCTACATGCGAAATGGTTCATGTGGATATGGAACTCGCTGCAAGTTTCACCATCCTGATCCAACTACTGTCGGAGGATATGACCCCAATAGCTCAACGCCTAATGATGAATCTATTGGTCAAATTAGCACTCCCGCAGTACATTATAATGGTGAATCTATTCCATTGAATGTTGCATCAGAGGCATCACAACCGGCTCAAGCAACTTGGTCGACACACGTACTATCTGATAAAGCTGCCCCCTTTCATCTGGAGAACCACTCACCCTACATGCCTACAATGCTTTTCCTTCCTCAAGAGGCTCTTCCAACTCCTGAATGGAATGGGTACCAGGTATCATCAGTTCGGTGTTAATTTGTGGCGTACGGTTGGAGCTGTTATTTGATTTTGTACAGCTTTCTATCTGACAGTGTATTATTGCTGCTTAAGTGCTTAGTCCTATGATCAGGGACATTTGCACACTTAAAGGGGCACATAATTCTCTTAGCCTCTCTACCCCTCTTTGTTGATATTTCGCGAAGCAGATATTATACAATGGTTTTTCACATTGAAATGGAGCAATGCCAATTTCCACCACACCAAGATGTGCCGGTGTGTTGTCTCCTTGTTGTGTATTGTAACTTAGAGAATAGTAGGATACAATCCCAAAAGTTGTTATTGATTGATTCACTCTTATTGCTTTTTATTGATTGATTAAGGCTTTTATGTTTATTCATGGCATTCCGGGTCCTGGCTTGCAGTTTGCTTATCGGGAGACTGAGATGCACTCTAAAACACTCACCCTCTCTCTGGGGTGGTAGCTTAGTAGCAGGGATCTCCTACAATGTTGCCGCTCCCACCTTAGGAGCGAGCTTCTGCGCTCCCAATTAAGGAGGTTGACAGAAGCTCGCTCCAATTGAGATGGGAGCCCGCTCCTTACAAAGATGGGAGCTTTTGTACGATCCTTAGATAGAAAAACCATAATATCTTGAAAAGAAAACCATAAATTCTACCACTAGCCTATTTCTCACATTAAGGTGAACTTGGCCCATATTTTTACTCCTTAAAGTGATTGTACTTTGAAGTGTATATTCTTGCTACAAGCCTACACTTCAAAAACACTCACCCTCCCTCTGGGGCTTGATATACCACCCAAGCTAAATAGGGTGCTAATTTCTTGTTTAGATAGTGTTCAAGTGAACATAAGAAGAGCATAATGATCAAGAAAACTTCCTGAAATGGATTTAGACAATGGCTGTCATTGACATGTGTTGTTGCCTCATGTTTTGATCAAGTGGTCATCGTGTTGAAACATGATAGTGGTAAACTTCCTCCCCAAGAGGCCTGGGCTTTGGGTATCCAAAAAAACCAAAAAAATAGGGGTGCCCCCATAATTTTTACTATTAGGCTTGAGTAGGGTCTTTATAGTTCAATAGGAAAAACAAAAAAGGCCCAATCTGATTTCAAAAAAAGACCTAAACAAAAAAAGTCCATTTGGCCTAAAGGCCCAAAATTAAACACACAACAAATTAACTTTTACAACTGATTCATTATGCCTAAAGCCCCAATATAAGATCCACAATAAAATAAAAAGGCAACTAAAATAAAATAAAAAAGGCCAAATTTAGGACTAGGCCTGAGTTATTCAAGTGTTTACTCTAAAGGGCACAATTTTTAGATTAGGCCTTGGGCAATAAAAACCTTTGGGCAAGCCCTGATGGAAGCGAACTAGGAGTAGAAAAAGAGGTTGAATTGCAAACCTTTATTGCCCTTCAGCATTGATGTTGAATTCCGAACACGCGATAAATTACATATGCTGGAAGCATTTTATCATTTATGCTTTTATTCCCCTTTTAGAAAAGATGAATATGGAATTGATGTTTCTCAATAGATGTAACTCTGCTTTAATACTTCTTCATTTGATAGGCCCCCTATTTTCCAGACCAAAGGACAAGGCAACCTTTTTCACCAGCAGCAAAGGAAACCTTTGTTTCTAGCCAGGTTGAAGAATACCCAGAACGACCAGGTGTACCTGAGTGTGATTACTTCACGAGAACAGGAACGTGTAATTATAAATCTGCATGTAGGTATCATCACCCCCGAAACCAAGCTCCAAAAGCAGATTGCGTTCTGAATGACATGGGTCTGCCTCTAAGACCGGTAAGTTAACAACCTTATGCCGATGTTTTGCTGATCCCCGAACTAAAGTTCCTAAATAGCAATGAGGTGCTTAATGGAGAAGTTTTTTGTATTTGTTTTGTTGATAAGTAGGTAAGGTTTAAACATGAGACATTAAATGGGTACCACCACTCGATAGTGTCGACAAATCTAGCTTGTGTATCTTGGTTCTTACTACTTCGTAAGTCAGTTTTCTGGTGTTTACGATGTATCTATATAAGCCTCTATAAATGTGGGGAAAAAATGCAAACGGCATGGTTATTTGTTTCATTTCATTAATGGATACTCTTTCCATTTTCTCCAGGGTAGGAAAATTTGCCGGCATTATGAGCAGTTGGGTATTTGCAAGTTTGGGCATGCCTGTTTGTTTGACCATCCGGTTAATGAAAGCTCGACTTTTCCAGTTCGGTCTCAGTTAAGGTAGCAAGTGCAAAAATCTTGCAGGGCTAATGGCAACAGAGCATTGAGGGAATGCTATAATCTAGCATTTTGTATAGAGGTTTTGTTCCATACCCCAAACGAGCCTAAAGATTAGGATACCATTTTGATAAATTCGCTCCAACCATTTTGAAATATAAATTCGCTCCAACATATGAAGAATAACCGAGCTGTTGTGCATCGGATTGATCTTTCATAACTTTGCGTTTAAATTATTTTGTGAGGTATAAGGCGCCAGTGATTGCGCCGTTTGTAATGCAGTATCTACTATTACCAGGAATACATCGATCCTCGTGAAGATCAAATTTTTCTGAATACAATTGTGGAATAATGTTTTCTTCTGTTTTATGAATGTTGTTTCAGAAAGTATGTGATTCTGAATCCATGAAGGTGGGTGCGAAACGCCTGGAACGTAATGTCTTACATATTTTCTCAGATACGTCTATTTGCTTGGTAATCTATCAATCTCACATCCAAAGATTTGAAAGCAAAAAAGAAGAAATGAATATTCCTCAGTTTCATATACCCTCGCCCGATATCTACTGCTCTATCATTCTCTATTGAACATTGTCAACTTTAAAAAGAATTTACATAGAACTACATTAGCCAAGTATGGCTGTTGTTCACGTTTTGAGTTTCTTTGCTTTCGCGCATTTGTCTCATTCTCCGTCTCATGCCCTCCGAACCACCTCTTCTTTGGTTCTCAGACAAATATGCACAGAAAAAGCAGTGCTTGAAAGCAGCAGGGTTTTATTAGCAACAGCAAAACCACTTGGTCCCCTGCAAAATGAGTGAAACTATGCATAAAATCTGCAGATCATCAGAACAACATGATTGAAAGTACAAATAATTTATCGTCGTACCTTGGGTGGATGCTGATGATTCTGGTCTTGTCTTGGCGGATGGTTGTTCCCCTGAGGTGGCGGTGCTGCCTTGGTCGCAGCAGTTCCGGTACTTTTCTTGTCATCTCTGGCCTTGGCAAATATGACGGTGAAACCATCTGCGGAGGCCGGATTATTTACATCCCACTCGCCGAACTTCGGCAAAGGCCTACCTTTATCCTGCTGCAGAATCACAAGTTTATGTAAACTTCTGCTCTCATTATCGGTGCATGCGTACCAAACATGAATGTAACGATGCAATCATTCAAACTGTAACATTGTCGCCGGTATGATACGTTATGGTTGACATTTGTTGCCTTACAGGCAAAACATATACCCAGATTAAAAAAGGAGAAAAAAAACACGATACGATAGTTTATTCCAATCCAAAATGGTTGACATTTGTTGCCTTACAGGCAAAACATATACCCAGATTAAAAAAGGAGGAAAAAAAACACGATACGATAGTTTATTCCAATCCAAAATGTAAAAAATACAACAGCATGACGCGATTAATTTGATACGTTCACCTTTTCAAGAACCCTTGGAACGAATTAGGTCCGAAAACAAGCCTAGAATGTCTAATTGGATCTTGTGCATTGAAACGCGTTAAAATCATCATATCATTATATGTTTCAATTCAACATTTAAATGGAGCCAACAAAAGTTTCCGGGAATTCACTATAAACAAGCAAAACAAATCAAAATCAAAATCAAATTCGAATTCGGCTTGTTTTCTTAATTAGATTTTCTTATACAACTAATTGAGCCAATTACAGAGATGCATATAAACTAAACAAGATTTGGCAAAGGGAGGAATAAACTTACCGATGCCATCGAAGGATAGATTGCAGGAGTTTTGCACAAAGGAAACGAATTCAGAGAGAGAGAGAGAGAGAGAGGATTTTAAGGAAGAGCCAGAGAAAATAAAAGGTTTAATGGATGAGATTAGAGTAGCATGTATATGCATGTAAACACCCCGTGACGCAATTTTTACTATTTTGATTACTTGACAAATCCCGAATTATCAAAGCCGATACCGGGAAAAACGAACTACAACTATCTCGTGTGATTTTCTCCTATGATCACCGCGTTTTTTTATTCTTATGTGACGGTAACTGAGATTTGCATGCTCTATTTTGATGGTTAGAATTGTTCACTCGCAGATTTTTTTGAGTGAAATAAAGTGTTGTGAAAAGTCTGATTAATCACATTTAAATAAGCATCTTTTTTAATATAGATTTTAAAGAAATAACTAAAATTAAATACTTTTAACACTGTTGGGTTTTGTTACTACAAATATGATTTGTGATACATGACCGCTACGGCTTTATCTTAGTATATAAATGAATTTAATCCAATGTGACTGAGCTTTTTGAAGATGAGTTCCATAGTCTCATTCATTAATATTCTCTTTTTCTCCTTTGAGCATATCCACCCCTTATTATATTCTCTTTTCCCTCCAAAAGGCATTCAGCTAACAAACGAGCCAGTGGTAGAAAAAACCGGATCATGTGGTGGTTTAATTGGCCTAGGATTTGTTTCTTGAAGAGCTAAACCATATTTTGCTGCAAAATTCTCTTAAAACGAGTTATTTGAAATTGATTAGATGGATCCAGTTTGAAGCTTATTTTAGAAAACAAATTCTCGAAGTAGTTGGATTTGTGGTTGGGTTGGTCAAAAGTAGGGAAGGGTAATTTGATTTAGTTATACTCAAAAGGTGTTGCGTCGTGCCTTGAGGCATTATTCAGCTGTTCATGGTGAACGATAGTTCATAAAGTTGAGGTCAAATTACGTCATGCCATGCCTTTAGGCATGGGCAATCCCTAGTTCATTAATATCGGGCCAATCACTATAAATGTCTTACATGGTTGAGAGCTTCAATAAATCACCAATTTTTCATTAAAAATTTTGAATAGTAAAATGGATCAAGGATTTACCTTTGTCCATGATAGTATTATTTTTGTTTTCCGATGAGAAAGTAATATGTTGTGAACGAATGGTAGCTCAAGTGGTAACAGAATCATAAACCTGGATACACTGAATTCGAAACTTAGTAACCTTCAGGGGCTTAAGCGCAAGAGTTTCAGCATGGATGACCTGCCTTTGACAAGACTGAAAAAGAGATTTGGACGATGAGCGCACAAGCTGACCCTGACACCTGACCGCCAAACCTTGGAAAACAAGAAAAAGTAGGGTAATTTCACTAACCTCCCCCGAGTTTCTAATAATTACACTAATCTCCTTTGCTTTACAAACAATTACAAAAATTCCCCTATTCCGTTACATTTACGGTAATACCGTTAGTTTAGGCCTTCAAATTACTGAAATGCCTCTAAATATTTGGGTGATTTAAACAATTAAGTCTTGTTCTTGTTTTCCAATTGGAAGTTTAAACAATAAAACTAAAATTAGACTTTTGATTATATATGATTGAATTTGTATAAGTATATGTACATTTTATATATTTTCTAAGTAATATTCACCCTGTAACTGAATTACAAAAATGAAAAAATAAAAAATTTAGTAGAAGAATATTGTCAATTACATTATTTTTGCTTGCAAAAACAAGTCATTATAAAAACAATTATGATCATTTTTTTATTCTTCTTCATTTTTTTGGAAGGGGATATTATTAGATAGAAATTTGCATACGGGTTTCATTTGGAAAAATACTTCTCGGTGACTTAAAAAGAGCGAGATAAATTAAGTGACAAACGTCATTTTTTTTAAAAAAACAATAATTTAGTAAATATATAAAACATGCAAACACTTACACAAATTCAAGCACATATAACAAAATGTCTTATTTTAATGTTAAAATTTTAATTGAAAAAAAAAACTCCCTCCATTCTAAAATATGTGTCCCGCGCGCAAACCTAAGTCTTTAAAAGATGCATTTTTTTGTTAAATAATTTAAATTTTTTCTCAACTTAAAGAATACATTGATACCTATTGATTTGTGAAAAAAAATTGATTCTCTTTAGGAAAAAATGCATCTTTCTAAAGGCCTTGAACCCACCTTTTCTATCTATCCTTAGAAGTAGGACGAGTGTCCTACCTAATGCAATGATTAGAATAATGGAGAAGGGAGAGATCTTAAAAAAAAAACCTATATTCCCACTTCCCTTTATTTGAGATTTCCAAAAGGTGATATTTCACAACAAGGGAGAACTGCATCTATTCAAAGGAAATGTTTTGGTCTGGTTTGCAGGCGAGACATTTATTTTGTAACGGAGGGAGTAGAAAAGAACAAGATTTAATTGTTTAAACCACCCAGATAGATATTTAAGGGTATTTCAATAATTTGCAAGTCTAAACTAATAGCGTTGGAGTAAACTTAACGGAACGGGCGGATCTTGGTGATAGTTTGTAAAACAAAGAAGGTTAGTGTAATTTTCAGAACCTCAGCGGAGGTTTTTGCATTTGTTAGAAACCTCAGGGGAGGTCAGTGAAATGACAGCGAGTCGGCGAGTGTGACGGTTAACTGCAAAGGTATACAAATGACTACTCCACGAGCACACCACGCTTGCTAATTTTCCAACCGGCTCAAACGCCGCCACGTCATCAACATAAACTGTTTGTGTTCAACACATCCACGGCAACGATTAATCGCCAACGAAACCAATGCACAACCTCTAATAGTTTCAATTCCACAAATACCCCTCCAAACTCACCGTCCTTTGCCCAATCCCTCCCTCCAATGTCGGCTAACCTCCACAACATCTGAAACCCGAGAAGTTTTTCAATGTCGAGCAAGTATCATGTGAGATCCGTGTGCGTACATTCGGTCGTCCATTTTGGTTTTAAATGGTCCGGATTTGGAGAGAGAAACATGAGAGAGAGGGTTCCGATCTGGGTCATCGACGATCTAGTGTAGCGTTCGGGTACCACGTAGGCTCGGTCATATAGTATCCAATCGGTACCCAATTTTTTTTTTTGGGTCTTGCTAACGTGTGCCCAATAGGCACACTATAAGCACACAAACAAACAAAAACAACACACACTCCAATACACCTTTTACAATTTTTAATACACTTTTACATATCCCTATACACTTTTCACACATTTCAATACACTTTTTGAACCTTAACGTGTGCGCATTTTCCTTTTTTTTTTATACTAAAACTCCTTTTCTGTCATTTCCCCTTCACCACACTCCCTCTCTCTCTCTCCATTCGCACAATCTTCTCTCTCTTCCCCACCTCGCTCAACCTTTCATCCAATGGCGACTGGTTTAGTCCGTCGAGCGTTTTCAAGGGTCCAATCCTCGCCGGCGGCGAAACTAGTCTGCATCCGATCCCACGCATCGGAAGTATCAGCCCAAAAGGCCGACGAACCACCCAAACCCGCCACCAACTTCAAGACCTTCCAAATCTACCGATGGAACCCAGACAACCCAACCAAACCAGAGCTCAAATCCTACCAGATCAACCTCAACGAATGTGGGCCCATGGTCCTCGACGCCCTCATCAAGATCAAGAACGAGATCGACCCTACCCTAACCTTCCGCCGCTCCTGCCGCGAGGGCATCTGCGGCTCCTGCGCCATGAACATCGACGGCTGCAACGGCCTCGCCTGCCTCACCAAGATTCCGTCGCCCTCGACGGACTCTACGGTGACGCCGCTGCCGCACATGTTTGTGGTGAAGGATCTGGTGGTGGACATGACCAATTTCTACAACCAGTATAAGAGTATTGAGCCGTGGTTGAAGAGGAAGAATCCGCCTGAGGAGAAGGGGAAGGAGTTTTTGCAGACGAAGAAGGATAGGGCGAAGCTTGATGGGATGTATGAGTGTATTTTGTGTGCTTGCTGTAGCACGTCGTGCCCTAGTTACTGGTGGAATCCTGAGTCGTATCTCGGCCCCGCCGCCCTCCTCCATGCCAATCGGTAATTTCCTATTATTCCCATGTTTGTGATTTACTTTGTTGTTATGTTTTGCTTGTTTGTTTTGTTTGCGATTGATGTGATGTTTACGTAGATAGAGGCAGGGTTGAGAAACGAATCGAACCAGCTGAGCAGTTAGTTTGGTCTATTTGGTCTGATAGCGAGGTTTAAAAAAAATTAAGATATGCTCAAGCTTGACTTTTTGCGAGGTGAGCCCATCTAAAACGAGCTTGAGGAGGTTGAATGTTTTTAACTGAGCAGTATGTTGTTCGAGCTTGGTTTGAAAGCTTAACAAGCTTGAAAAATAGGTTTAAGCTTGACTTGTTTATGTGAGAAACCGACCTCAAATGAGCCTTTAAAAAGTAAACACAAGCTCGAATGGCCTGGTATTCCTGTGCTTAATTTGTGTTGGACCGATTATTAGGCAGAATCTCAACTTGGAGTCCCTTTTGCAACTTGAAACTGTTCTCTGTTCTTTCAAAATGTAAAAAACAATTAGCTCTTTCTAGTTCATAGTATCAGCTGCGCTGTGGTAAATTTTTATCTTTAATCGATAGTTGCCCCTGAAATTCCTAGTGCAAAACAAGAAAATAAGCTCCCTGAAGTTTATCTGACCCACGTGGTTATAACTTTCAGGTCTGGTATTGTGTGGAGACTCCTTTTGTGAGATTTTGTTTATAAACTTCTTTTGTTGGACAGAATCAAATAGTCCTATGCTTATTTGTGTTTACGAGTTTGAGAATCGTGGTTCATTAGCTTGACATAGTCACCCGAGCTGTAATACCCTGCTTTATCCATGGCAAAGAAAGTGAAAGAAGAATAAAAGAAGACTTGTAGATGCTGGTTCCCTTTGGCGCTTTCTTTTGCTTAGAACTTCAGTTCTTTTAATTATGATATTGTGGTTGGTTTATATTGAAGGATATGGGGATTGAAGTTCTCATTTCTTGGTCCTTGGAGGTAGCAAAGAAGTATCTTTGCATCTAAAACTCTTTACTTTGGAGAAACTAATAAAACTCCCTTGCAAATTTTCCATCTCCTTTTTTCTCTCCTTTGCATACTTGGGGGCTGCATGAGAGAAACCTACAATAGAAAGGGCAAGTGAGCTGGTGAAGTCGATGAGAGAATTTTGTTATGGATGTGAAGTAGTTTATCATCAGATCAGTAGTTTCTTGCGAAACCTACAATGGAAAGTAGGCTCGTTTGTAGTCAAGGTATCCTTCTATGGAAACTTATCCCAATCCACATCCCTTGTATTTTTGGTTTGGGGGATTTGATATGAACTTATGGAAGTTAGCTGGGGTTTTGATGTGAACTTATGAAAGTTTGCTCATTCGACGTGGTCGTGTTGCATTAAAGCACTATGATATGCAAGTTTCATGACCCTCCATCGTCTTGGGAAAATTGCATTCAACACAAGATGCATTCTTCGCTAAGCAGTCCACAAGGGGCAAGAGTTCATTCGATGTGGCTGTGTTGCGTTAAAGCACTTTCCATGCCATTTAAGATTAGTGAACTGCCTTCTTGAAGCTACTGCTTTTGTTGGTGGTTATACTGAAAATTAAGTATATGATCTCCATTAGGCAGCAGAATGTAACTTCACCGTGCTTACCAGATCTCCATCACTAGGTCACTTCAGAGCTTCCGTTCCCCTTTCTGTTAATCTATTAGGTTTGTCTCTTTCCCAAGTGTGGGGATTTTGTATGGTGTCCATGATGTTATTGAAATCGCAAGGTCATCTAAGAAGTGGAAAGTTATTTTTAATGGCGTAAATAAATTTTCTGACATTGCATGAGATATTTCAAGATAGTTAACATAGAACTGAATTCGTTTTTTATTCTCTGTTGGCATGTTCAGGTGGATAATGGACAGTCGTGATGAATATACCAAGGAACGCCTCGATGCAATATGTGATGAGTTCAAGCTGTATCGCTGCCATACAATACTGAACTGTGCACGTGCTTGCCCTAAAGGACTCAACCCTGGAAAACAAATTACAAACATCAAACAGCTACAGATTGCAAAGGGTATCTAAGAATGATGTGAATTTATCCCTTATTCAGGGCTTATTATGAAGGACTAGTATCTGTTCTGGTGAATAATTTGTGCACCAATTGTTGTTACGCGATTTGTGACCTCTTTCTTGTAGTTTTTGCGATCAAGGGTCTTTTGTTTTTTCAAATAAATTCTCATGGTACTGCCTTCATTTGTGTTAACTTGAGTTGTGGTTGAATTTTGTTCTGATCAGCTGATGCACAGTATAATTAATGTAATCAAACGGTGTCTGTATTACTGTTGCTTTCCCATATTCCTTGGGACGATGCGGTTATTTTTTAAGCAGCTTTGTTTCGTGTCAGAATGAGAAGAATTGGTCTGAATCAGGAGATGATCGCTATGCATACCAGTCCTTGTCGTAGCTTTGGAAGCTTGAGGCACCTGCCCACTCTATGGAGTGTTTCATAGACTGACTGGCAAAGTGGCAATAAGTTAGAAGAACCGTCTTAAATTGGCTTTTTGAATTGATGTATTGTGAAAGAGTGTTTTGTCTCATAAATCCCAACAAGTTAGTTTTGTGAAACAATTCCTAATAGTTAATAGTTCAACCCAGCAGACAAGGATCTCTCTCTCTCTCTCTCTCTCTCTCTAAATGAGTGATGAAAATGGTGTGCGAACCACGTGGCGGCATAGTTTTAAATACCGGTTTTGAGACACGTAGCGGTAACGATTTTGGTGTAATGGTTCGGTAGTGTCGAACGTTACGTTACGTAACAGGAATTAAGTATAGCGGTCGTGAATTTTTAAAAACCATTTTTTGATAAAAAAAAATAAAATAAAATTTAAATTGCTTAAATAACCTATAACAATCGAGTATCGGCCATAACGGTCATGACTTGTCCCTGAATCGAATATGAACCGACACATAATGGGAACCGGCCGATACACGTGCGATTTTTCCCCCTCACCAGTATACCGGGGTGTAACGGTATCATGGCCAAAAACCCGTTACGTAACGGCCGATACACTACATAACAGCCGGTATTTAAAACCATGCATGGCTGTGCTCAAGACCGCCCAATAATTTTTTTCCTGTTGATCAACCCCGAAAGTATTCCTCCTGGAAAATAGTCATTCGCTAATTAGAATCTGTTTCCTTGAGCAGATATCCTTCTTTTTTGTGCACTTGTGATCATACCAGGAAAACATCCACACTGAACTTAATTAAAAATCGCGTGATAAAAAAAAAAACTTAATTAAAAATCTACCATGATACAGACTGTTTAGTCTGCATTCACATGTTTGCTAGCTCTATAATTCCAAGATCAGACATTCAGCAATTGAATGTCACGTTCAATTTTTTGGAGAAAACTCAAGGCATATTAAGACAAGGAAATAGAAACGCAGGTTTCACAATAGAAATTATGGGGATGTTTCTTCAAATGATGCAATCGCAGTTCCATTTTATGCAAAAGTACTAAAATGAAGTGCACTCACCACTTGTCAAGAAAAACAATGACACTACACAGATCATAAGCCGCTCTATCGCAGGGAGAGAAATTTCAAAAGATTGTGGTAACAGCACAGCTGCATAATTCAGCACAAACAGTGCCTTAAATCATCGATCCAGAGTCTTATCTGGTGCAATAATATGTATAACCTTACGCATTGAAAGAAAAAAAGGTTGAACAAATACCAACATCAAAGTAAGGGAGGCGAGTGACCAGGCTCTCTCTATTCCCTTTATTATTAAGTTAAAAAAGGAGTTTCTAGCACATCCAGATCCAAAGATAACATTTAAAGTAACCTCATCTACATAAGCCACCACCACCACAAGGTCGCTGGCACCATATGCGAAAAATGCTATAATACCACAACCACCGAACTAACACCCAAGGAAAAAACGAGCTCACTCTGACTAGAACGAGAGTGAAATAAAGTATACAGGTTTCAAGGCCTCCTTGAAAGTCCAAGGAATACAGCAGCTGATGATATTTGTATCTTGAGATCAGCAATATCAACATCATGACCACCTTCAACTAGACCCCACTGGTCGACCTGAAAAATATATACAATAAGTAAAGCTACAGCCTATAGGAGATCCCAATTTGTACCTTAGAAGTCGATAAATAAAACATCCAATAAGTGTTTTAAGGCTGAGAAACAAAAGGAGGGAAAGGAAAGGGTTAATAACAGTAACAACACCTGCAAATCTTCTTCAAGTCTAATTAACTCAATGGCTTCCTCAATCTGTAATTTTCCGCGTACAATTCCAATAGAAATAACTAGAGAGTGTGCTGCCGAGGCAAGGGCATCAATTGCACCCAATTCACAGTCATCTGTTTTCTTGAGAAGGTTCTCAATGGCACTTACAAGACCATCCTCCTGCTTGCCACCATAGAAGCTGGAGTATACAACAGGCTTAAAGCCAAATTCCGATTCCACCCACTTGAGTAAAGGATCGATTTTCTCCACTTGCTTTTCTGAAAATTTCAAGGGGCCGAGTACAATATTTGGTTAGCTAACTATTTTTGCCCCAAAACCAGAGAGTTAATTTTCCTTTAGCATAAAAATGGCAGAACCAAGAGCTGCAGCTAATACAAAGACAAACTGTTGTCTCGATGAAATCTAAAAGAGGCAGAACAAAAGATCTATCCAATCCAAGTGTCTTCCATTTGTACTGTATCTCTTGATATCTACTATAGGCTCTGCCGAACTAATAAGAACATAAGAAAGTTGATCTCTTTTGATAAGCTACTAATTTTGTCAGTTCCAATGATATGCATCCTTAAGTTAAAACATGTGGAGTGTTGACCATGACAGAGTGGCAGCGGGTGCAATCTTTTGGTACCACAAGTGGTAAGCTTCCGCACGGTTTTAAATTTTAGAGGTGGCAAACGGGCAGGTTGATTCGGGTCCTGGGTTGAATATGAGTCAACATTAGATGGGTATATATGGACGATTGGACGGATCAAATATGGGATGGGTCAAGTCACACCCATAAAAACTGACCCAACCAAAAACCCATTGTCTTCTTTCTTCTTTTTTTTTTATTTTTTAAATACCAGCTTCCTACGTTTAGTATTTTCTTAATCTACTGCCAAGGAATTCACACAATAATAGCATGATGTAAAAAAAGTATGTTTAACCCCACTCTTACATGTAAAGTCCATACCATAAATTCCACCAGCTGGAAACAATCTTAAGCAAATCGTAACATCGCTGTATTTTCTTGGAAAATCCAATTTTCAATTACCTTCCTGAAAAAATCAGATCTCTTACTACGGCACTTGTTACCATGTATATGGCTTAGAGATCTCACTTCGCCTCATTTATGTCGTTTCGATCTTCAACGAAATGGTTTCTGACGTTTGAAATCCTTGACTCCAATCTCCACCGTTTCAATCTTCAACGAAAACGTCCTCTACCATCTGAAATCCTTGACTCCAATCTCAACCAATTTGCCGCCGTCGATCAGCGTTTCTTGGCTCTCTCAAGCCGTTGATTTCATCTCCTCCACTCACACCAAAGCACAGACCCTTATCACCAACCTCAGATCTTCTTCCGATAACGGAACGTCACGGTGGCATCAAGATCCTCGACCTCTGCAACTCCATTCCCCCAAAGATCTAACATAGGAAATTTATACTTCGGAAGTTTTTTTTTTCTTTGTTGATTATTACTTGTTGGTCTAAATCCTGAATCCACAAAGTGAATTGTTTTCTGAGCACGTCATTTTCTCTTTTTTTTTTACCTGCATATAATCTGTTTCGCTCATCCATTACCAACCTTTTTTTGAACCCATTTAAAGTTTTAAACCCACTTAAGAAGGTTTAACGCAGGTTTACCATTTATAAACCAATATACAATATGGGCGGATTTGGGCGGCTTATAAGTGAGAGGACTTGGGCGGGTTCAAAATTGCCAGGTCTAGTTTCAATGGGCAACAGAGCAGCAGTGGAGGTGGTGATCGTAGAAGTGACCGAAGTGTTGGAGACAAGGAGCAACCAAAAAAGTGATGTACCTGGTGGCAAGGAACGATTGAAGGGGTAACAATAGTAGGCTGTGACACATGAATAACCGACATTGGTACACGAATCTCCTTGACAAACTAACTGCGCACAAGCAGACAGGGCCAAAAAATGTTGTTCAAAATCCCTAGTTTAACTCATGTAACCCACAGTTGCATATTTACATCCCATGCAGAGAAAACCAATTGTTCGATTTGAAGACGTTGAAAAAGTAAAACAATAGGGGAGAATAGAATAAAAAGACTCCCAAATTAGCTTGATAAGGGCAATCACTGGCATAACTAACACCAAAATTTCCAAGTACAAAGTTTTCATAAATCCAACTCACTTTTGAATAAGACGAAAATAGAAATCACACAAACATCGGAGAGTAAATAATTCGGTTATTCTCAACCAAGAACAGAGTAAGGTCAAAAACTTGATACTGCATCAGATCAGTTTGCTGAAATGATTCAAGCTATATTATTTAAGTTTACCACAGAAAACATTTAAAGAGATAATCCATGATCAACAAAATCTAACAATTGAGCATGTTACACTTGACTTGTAGATCAGTGCACATACCAAGGAGACCCTTTGTCAGGTCACTATCTCCGGGAGCACGATAGAAGACTAAATCTTGATGAAACTTCTTCAGCAGATGTTCAATTATCTTGGGCCGAGTGATTGGAACTCTTTCCAATGCCGTGCACGCAAGTCTCATTAAAGGCATGGTAAAGGGTCTGATTCCATCTGTTTCCTACAATCACACATACAAAATTACTAGTCCTCGTCAGACAGAGCAGTTCATTAATAATGAAACAAAGGCTCAAACTGATAAAAACTAACAACCAACTCAATTAATAGAAGTCCAAAACTTTTCTTTGCACAAGGCCATCTCGAATCCTTACCATCTTTTTCTTCAACCATATCAAATTTGAATGTGAATACAATTGAGAGCTTGATTTGATATGAACCAATCCAAGCGTACTTCATCAAATTTCTCAAAAAATCCCAACTTACAACCCTTTCTAATTTTAACCTTTTACATGAAAGAATTGGATGATCCAATCCTCACTCTTCCCTATAATTCATCAGACCCCTTTCAAACTTCCAAGCTTATCCCAAAAGCTTCTTTAACTAAATTCAGAGGAATATTTGTCTCTTCCTGATCTGATGAAAATTTAGGTTCTTAATTTGATGTCACTTATTCACTATTCTGAAAAGATTGGAGCTCATATTTTACGCTTTTAGGCTGAACCTCAATTTGAAGGAAGGAAAAAAGACTGTATGTCACCCAAATTTCTTTCCATCTTTTTTATAACACCATTTGCACAAGCGATGAGTGTGCCCAGACGCCTAATACTTATACATGTATAGACAGGTACCTGGTACTCCCATTCGGCAGCGATACCCTTAGCAAGACCAAGAGTAGGGCACTTAAGTGGCCTCTTGGACGGCGTCTTTAACGTTCTATAATCAAGCATTACAGTCCACCCATTCCCATCATCGGCCTCTCTAGTCGTCACCTGCTTGTAAAACCTCCTACCCACAATCGATCCAGTCATAAACGCCACCGGCATCGTCACCGACGACTGCGACGGCTCCGTTCTCGCCGCCTTAACGTAGATGCTATCATCCTTCTGAGTATTCTTCTCCTTATGAGCCTCTCGGTCGTCGGATGAAAATGTAAAGGACGAAGAAGGGCAGTCTGATTCGGGTTGCTTTTCGGTGGCGGTGGCTGCAACGGCTGTTAATTGTCGGGTTTGGGAGGAAAGGGTTCTGAGTGAGAGGATAGGGTTTATTAATTTTAGGGTTCTTCTCACTACAGCAGCTGCCATTGGAGAGAGGGAGTGGAGAGAGAGAGAGAGAGAGAGAGAGAGAGAGAGAGAGAGTATTCGGGGAAGAAGCTGGAAATGTATGTCAAATTCTTGTCAGTCTCAACTGGGTTCACCAGAAATTGGGCTTATTGGGCTTGATCAATCCGTTTGGTTATTTTAATTCGTCTCTTCTTAATTTTTGTTAAATTCGAATTTTATTTTTTCAATTGTTCACCGAAGAAAGGAATAAAAAAAAGTAAAGAATTATGACTACAAGTAAAATATACACTAAAAACAAAAAATATCAAATGACTGATATTTTTGCCTACAATGTCGTTTTATATGACCTTTTTTCCCCATAATCGGTCCTGCTATTTTTGTCTACAATGTCGTTTTATATGACTTTTTTTTCCATATTCGGTCCTGATATTTTAGTCTGTAAAACTTTTTTTCCGTTTTTGGTCTATATTTACTTTCCAAGTTTCTCTCGTTCTAGACAAATAATAAATCCAAAAAATTAAATAAAATAATTTAAAAAATAACGACAAAAAATTAAATAAAAATTAAAGTAGGTTTTTAGTAACAAACGTATATATTTACCCAAAAAAAAAAAAACGTATATATTCTAAAAAAAAACAGCGCGTGTCAAAACGGGAGCAGAGCAACCACTATTTCCTCTGTATTCTCACCCTTTTCCGAGCAGCTGAAGCCGACGCCCTAGAATTCCGATTACTCTCATTCAAATACATATCCCTGCGACTTTGACAACACCCGTCTGCTCCCTTTCTTCTCCCAGGTCTCTCTCTCTCCCTATCTCTCTCTCTCTCTCATGGATTATGTAATTTCCACAACGTTTGTAGGAGGAATTCAAATTTGTGGACGATATAGCACTCGAAATACACAACCACACACTGTCTCGATGATTTGGAGG
The DNA here is from genome assembly GCA_963854785.1 of Vaccinium vitis-idaea. Classification (NCBI taxonomy): domain Eukaryota; kingdom Viridiplantae; phylum Streptophyta; class Magnoliopsida; order Ericales; family Ericaceae; genus Vaccinium; species Vaccinium vitis-idaea. The sequence goes on along the minus strand of OY978219.1, from coordinate 6,047,436 downwards.
ATAAATTAGCTTTAGTCAGCTTTCTAGATGCTGTTTATTGACTTCTTGTTTGTTTGACGCTGAAATGGAATGCCCATTAACATATTATACGATGTGTCTCTAAATTTCTGGGCTTTCTTCTGTGTGGCACTTATTCAAGATTCAATTTGGAGTATTATGATTCTTGAGTGTCGTTGATATGCATCAAAGGGGGAGTGATTATTGAAAAATTTGACCTATGATCTACCCGTTGAGGTTCGAGCCAATTACATATGAGCATCATAACCCATAAGCTCTGTCCAAAATGAACTCTTAAATTTTGTCCCATACACGATAATACAATTGTATATATGTGCAACTACATATTAATAGGAGCAAAAGGTTTGTATATGCTTAGCTTGGTGATTTGACACTTTAGTACTCCATTAAAAATTCTTTTTTGTGCTGTGTCTATAAATTTCTAAGCTGTCTTCTGTGTGGCACTTATTGAAGGTTCAATATATTACGGTCGCTCTGTCTTGTGCGATGTACAATTAAGTGCTACTTCTTTTTTTTTTTTCCCAGTTTGCTCTTCACTCATTTTCTCCCTCGTAATGAAGGTTCATGGCTGGTAGTGAGACTGATATCCCAATTCATCAAATTGAAGAGGAAGTGCAAGACATATCCCCAGCATTGACTGGGCTAGACATCGACGTGGAGCTGGAGTGTCAAAGCTTGGAAGCTTCATCCGCTGAAAAGAGTGGGGTTGACTTTGTTGGTGAGAAAAGGTGCCTAAGCACACAAGCTTCCGTTAATGACAAGGATGGGGAAGACATTGATGGAGACCAAGTGTACAAGAGCTCAGAAAGTTCTGTTGACAAAAATGGAATGGACAACCAGGGGATGGATATGGATAGTAAGCTGGAATATCAGAGCCCTAATGATCCATTGGTAGACGTAGCAGAGTCTATGAACAATTGTGAAAAAGTTGAAGCTGACGAATATGTTGTACCAGAACTTGGCGTGGAGTTCGAATCAGAAGATCATGCATACAGGTGCTACAATACGTATGCTGCACTGGAAGGTTTCAGCATTAGGAAAGATTTCATTAATAAAAGTAGGGCTAACGGTTATGTCTTATCAAGAAGATACACTTGTTATAAAGAAGGTTTTCGGCGGACCAAGGGTAATGCGGATGTTAAGAAACCCCGGAAGGATACAAGAACTGGTTGCTTGGCACATATGACTATTGCCCGTCAACCAAATGGTAAGTATCGCGTCTTGCATTTCGAGAAAAACCACAATCATGAGTTTGCAACACCATTTACATCACATTTGTTACCGTCAGTGAGGAGAACAACTTTTGCAGAAGCTGTTGAATCTGAATTTGCTGACTCAGAGACAAATGGGGTACCAAAACTTGGAATGGGATTTGATTCGGAAGATCATGCATATGAGTTCTACAATGCGTACGCCGGACGTGTGGGTTTTAGTGTTCGAAAGGACTATGTAAATAGAAGTAAGGTAGATGGTGCAGTGGCATCTAGAAGGTTCACTTGTTTTAGAGAAGGGTTCAGGCAAAAGGACAGAAGGGATTCAAACGTAAAGCGACCTAGAAAGGAAACAAGAATTGGTTGTTCAGCACATTTGGTCATTGCGCGTCACCCCGATGGTAAATATCGCATCACCCGGTTTGAAGAAGAACACAATCATGAGCTTGTTCCCTTTTGTAGGGTCCGCATGCTACGGTCGCAGAAGAGTGCTTCAGAAGCCACTGCAATAGATGATTCTGAAATTCAGACAAATCCAGCTTCTGACGTAATAATTAAGCCAGTTGCTGCAGGGGAGACATTGGTTTATCAGCCTGTTGACTATAGAAGTAATCTACCAGCGAAACGCATGAGAGAGATGAGGCAGGGAGAATCAGAAAGCATTCTTCAATATTTTAAAAACAAGCAGTTAAAAGACCCTTCTTTCTTTTATGCTGTACAACTCGATGTTGAAGGTCAGATGACAAATGTATTTTGGGCTGATCCAAAGATGGTAGAGGATTTCGGGGATTTTGGTGATGTGGTTTGCGTTGATACGACTTACAAACTAGGCAAAGATTGCCGACCTTTTTCCCCATTTATTGGAGTGAATCATCATAAGCAGATGGTGGCCTTTGGTGCGGCACTTTTGTATGATGAAACTGTTGAAACTTTTCAATGGCTATTTCAAAAATTTCTGGAGGCAGTCTCTGGAAAGAAGCCAAAGACAATCCTCACCGACAAAGATGCAGTAATGGCTGAAGCAATCTCTTCGGTATATCCAGAAGCACACCATCGATTATGTGCATGGCATGTGTACCAAAATACACTCAAACACCTTAGTGAAGGTATTGTAGGCTTGGATTCTTTTGCCAATGATTTAAGCAGCTGCATTTTTAATCATGATGAGGAACAGAATTTCATTGATGCATGGAAGGCTATGCTGGACATGTATGGTCTTTGGGAAAATGATTGGTTGAATGACATATTCAAAGAAAGAGAGAAATGGGCTTTACCATATGGAAGATATATCTTTTGTGCCGACATAAAAAGTGCTCAACTCTCTGAATATTCCAATACTACTAACTTGAGGAAGTACCTAAAGTCCGACTTAGATGTTCGTACATTTTTCAAGCACTTTGGAAGGGTGGTGAGTGATTGGCGCTACAAAGAGATAGAAGCTAATTATGATATGAGTCAACGAATGCCAAGGCTAATGGGTGATGTGGTTATATTGAAGCATGCAAGGGACCTTTACACACCAACGATTTTCGAGTCATTTCAGCTGGAATATGAAAATTGTCTCAATGCTGTTGTTAATGAATGCACCGAAATCAAGTCATTAGTCGAGTACAAAGTTAGCATATATGGGCAAGTACTAGAGCACACCATTGTGTTCAACATATCTGAAGATTCAGTTGTGTGCAACTGTATGAAGTTTCAGTTTGTTGGGGTCTTATGTAGCCATGCGTTAAAGGTGCTTGATTATAGGAACATAAAAGTGGTTCCGTCACGATACATCTTGAAAAGGTGGACAAAAGATGCGAGGGCTTGAATTTGTCCAGATAATGTTGATGTCGGGAAGTTTGTTTCGAAGAAGACATCAGATTGCCTAGTTTAGTGGATAGATCTTAAAAATTGTCCAATCATACGATAGCTTTGAATTTGCGAAGAACTTCACCTTGTTATGGGAGACTCGGTTGGGAAAATGGAGCAGTTCATTGAGGGATCTTGTACATTATGGATGTCCCAGGTTACCCTGTTTTCATATGTATCATGGAGCTTGAGAAATGCACATTTGGATTTTCCCCATCTTTCTTTTCGTTCATCTATTCTTGATTTTCTGGTTGTGAACATGGATATGGCTGTACATTAGCGGGACCAACTTCCATTAATTAATAGATAGTTTGAAGGACGCATTTTGGACATTTATTCTGCCTAATTTCTGTGGTTTTCATGCCGTCGCACTGTTTTGATTTAATTAGCAGCTATAATCTCATTTGGTGGCGCCGATCAAAAAAAAAAAAAAAAAATCTCATTTGGTGTCTCTTGGACTGTAGAAACTAATGGATACAATGTATGTAGCTTGCGGATCAAAAAAAAAAAAAAAAAAAATGTATGTAGCTTTTTAGTTTAGTTTCCAGTCTAAAAATACTTGCCTCCCATGTATTGTGATTTATGTCAAAGTAGGCCATTCCTTCAGTCAGTTGTGATGTAGAACAATCACTTATTATTTCCTGTAAAAGCAACCTATGAACTTTTTGAACAAATCATGACGTTTATTAAGTGAATTTGATCAATTCCCGTTTTATTGCTGTTCACATGTAGAAATATGGAACCAAGAGATAAATATTCAAATTAGAGAGATATAATATAGTGAAGTATAGAAAAATGATTATCCTTACGAATTTTTTGCTTACAAAACCTGTGAATTCTCAGGACGGTGTAGCTTTATTCGGGTGTAGTCATGGATGCTGTTTACTTGCATATTAGTACCCCATCAGGTATAGATAAAAGCAGTACTCAAAAAAGTAAAAGGAAAAGGGTACACATGAAAAGAAAATCTAGAATATTTCCATTTTCCACAGAATGCAGCTAACTTGAGGTTAGCCATCTCTCTGGTGATCCAAATTTGGAGTTCATCCTTATCAAACTGGCTTTGTTTTCTGCATAGAAAAAATGTTCATGGTTTTGCAGCTCCCAATATCATACGTGAGCCACTGTTCTTGCTGATCAATGTTGAATATTTGGAGATGTTTTCTCACGGGTAATCATTTCAGGCAGCCAAGAGGATTTGTGATCTAACTTTTCTTTTTTCTGGAAATTCTTGGAGCAACTTTTCTTAGATGAAGCTGTCTCTGGCGGTGGAGAGGTTATACCTTGCAATGGGCTGGAACTTGGCTTTCTTCTTCCTAGCTTGGGTGAGTTATGATGTGGCAATGGAGTCTGCAAGATATGCGAAGAAAAAAGGCAGTCATGCTAACCTATCTTACCTTGGGCCGCATTTGGATCAAGGAAAACAAGATGGAAACGGAAACGTTTGAAGGAACTATCTTTTGTGTGCCGCTAGATCCTTCAAATTTTCAATTTCCTTTTCCTTTTCTTTACCCGAATCCTTGATCCAAATGCAGCCTCGGTAAAAAGTTTGATTTTGGATGAAAATACTAGGTATGGACTTTCTATGTATCATTTGTAGGTGAACATGCTGCGATGCAGATAATATGGTGATGTCTGCTAATGTTGTATATAAATTATTTGCGTCAGTACTGCATGAAAGAAAGAGATACCTTTACGTTCTTTATCTGATCTTTTGGTGCTTCTATTTCCTTGTAGAAATCAGGTACTGGCCGGGCTCTGAAGCAGAGGCTTTGGCGCAGTTTTCTTAGTTCTGTTGCTGCTTTCTCCTGCACAATAGAAAAATAGTCAACATCATACATTTGTATATATTATGGTTTAGGTTGACCGAATCAATCAGGATTTTGTTGAGAAAATTTCCAAAGTGACCCAAAAAAAATGTAACTGGCAAAACAATGATTTTGTAACTGTCTGCCGACAGCTTGAAATGAGAGGTCTTACCTTTAATCTTGTCTGCCGCTGCACTTTTTGTCCCTCCTCGGCATTGAATTTTTGTTCGAGCTTCTGAAAGTTCAACATGGAAACAAGGGCAGACACCTTAACCCTGATTCATGAATAAATGTAGCTAGAACAGAAGATTTGAGTGGAAGCAACCGAGGGAAGGTTCACCTGTTTTCTTCTTGCAGCTCTTTCCTCCGTCCTCAAGCTAAAAGGACTGGATAAAATTGGTGACTGTAATTTCTTTTCTGAGGCACTGAAGGAATTGCAACAACTGTAATACAAATGCCATTTTTTTAGGAGAATTAGAGCCTCTTCTAATTGAATGGAGCTACTGCTTCGAAAGACTCATGGCATGTTCAAATTTCTGTATTCATTGCATGATACCGAAACCATGTCTAAAAAACTACGTCACAAAACTACTTACATGGCAGATAGGATATGCCATTTTGGGCCGGTTGTTTTGCTTCCAGGATTTGAGATATCAAGTGGGGTTCTGGACCTAGAAGTTGCAGATTAGTCAAAGTTAAACACTTGCCATAGCTTAAATATTCAATTACATGCACAATATTAGAAGTCAAACTATATAAGAGAGACCAAGTACCTTTTAATTTCTGAACTAGGGTTTGGTGAAGGATTCTCTAATAGTCCATACGCAGAAGCCTGCAAATTGAACAAGTGTTAGCATGCATTGCAAGGAATTCATGGTTGTAAATGTTAGATAGCTCGATATATTCTTTGTCCATTTTCTGACAGCTTAAGCAGCAGCACAAAGGAGTACCTTGATTAGAGTACTTAGAGGAGTTCTGCAATCTTTAGAGTCCTTACAAGGACTAGGAGGAACTCTTGAACTGTCAATCATCTGGGCAGCCAGAGTAGTGGACTCGGCTTGTTCTCTGGCAGGAGTAGAATCGATAAGATGGTGCAGGGACTTTGGAGTTGTTTTCGGTTTATCCGTGGAATGTAATGCAGTATTCCTGGTGATTGGAGTGACAGTGTTTTCCCTCCCGGCGTGAATAGGAGCTGCTGGTTTGTCAGGTGTACCTGGAACTGTAGGTGCTCTTTGGTGTACTGCTGAATTCGAAGACGAAAATTCTGGTTTCGTATGGTTTATTAGTGATGGTGCTTCCGGAATAGTCTTAAAGCCCTGCTCCATTACTTTTACCTTGCAATTCTCCGCTTTCTGTAGTTCAGCATTTGAATTCTCACCATTACCAGGCGCTTGGGAGTTGTGACTCAAAAGGTCGGAAGACTGGTTTCCAGATTCGGGTTTGGGGGAATTGTTATTGGCAGCAGTTGCTTGCTCAAGCAAGGCTGCAGCCTTCTTAGCAGCAATGCTCTTGTAATGAGCTTCAAAGAAAGCTTTCTTTTGTGCCACGGATCCCGGTTGAGCGTACCTCTCGGCCTCCTCCACGTAGCTTTTTTGCGAGAAAGTTGACCATTTTTCCCATGATAACGACTCCGACATGAACCTCCCGAAAGATATCGAGTCCCCAAAAGCATGCATTGGATTTTCCTGCAAAACCAAAGTTTATGTTCTAGCACTTTTCATTGTATAACCTTAAGAAGTCTCCAGTCCTCCATCTATTTCTTCATTTACCCGGATAAAACTGTGAGATCCACTGCTTTCATCGTAGTTTTAACGAATCAACAGAGAAGCGAACCCTAATCAAATCTTTCTGCGAATTCCCAATGGTTTTTCATTTACCCGGATTTGACGAAATTGTGAGAAGAGGTTCTTAAAATTATTTTCTGAAAAAGGATTGATGGAAAAAAGATTTTAAGGGTTTTGGGCGTTCAAAATTAGTCCATAACTCTTACTCAAAACTAGTAAATAGAGAGAGGGTTGGCGATGGCCCTGGAATTTTCAGTTCTGTTTAAATTGATTCCCTAGTTAAAAACCTTGTAGAAACGTAAGATTTTTTTGATAATTTCTGAGAACTATGCTATTTTTCCAACAGAGACTTGATTTGCTTGAGAAGTTAAACCAGGTGTAGCAAAAGACATTAACCATTTGACTGAATTAACAGTACCCAGATACTAACCCCAAGGGTTGTCGTAGTCATTAATCTGCTTGCCTCAGCGGGCTTACCACCCCACCTCAAAGGTTCGATACTCCTCGGTAGCGATTACTTTAGTTCATCGGGACATTCTTCATTACAAAAAAAAAAAAAAAAAATACAAATACTAAGCATTGGTAAAGCAGAGAACTGACCTGTTTGGCATCACTGGATATGGCAGAAGCATAGGAAAATGGATGCACGAGACAAGCTGCTTCTCCCATGTTTGTTTTCTCCTACTATGAGAAACTCAAAACTCCAACTTCAATTTTGTTCTTTCTTCTCCATAAATTCTGGTTTATGTTTCTCTTTTCTTGACACTTCAAATTTGAAATTCGAATTGGGTTAACTTTTTATGCTTTGTCTGGTTCAAAAGGAAGGTCACATGGAGGAGGAGGAAAAAGGAGTCTGGAGCCTTTTTTAAATTTGTTTGGTGGGGGGATTTTTCAGTCTTTAATCAGCTTGGTCCCACCATTTGGAATTTTAATCCATCTTTGTAACGTCCAGTTTTTTCGAATTTTGAATGGCTTTATGAGCTTATGATTATCCTAATTACCTATGAGTTAGGTTGTTTGACTTTAATCTCTGCTCAAATCACTCTTCTAATTATTGCTTGTGTATTCGACAAGTTTTGGAAACTTGCCCAAAGGTTAGTCCGGTTGGTTGGTAGATTTGCTCCCTACATAATTGACCAGGTTCGATTCGTGAGTCGAGCAGTTAGAAAGTATTTTCTTGTGAATTTCCCAATCCGGGCTTGAATGGGCTTGCCTTTGAGTCGAGATATGCGTAAACTGTCCCGAACACCCCTAACCGTCAAACCAGAAAAAAGGAAAAGGAAACATCGGATTGCCCTAGAGTAAAGGTAAGTTAGTTGAAGATTGTGGAGGTTGGAGATGAGCAAGGTGAACCACCTGTTGTTGCAACATCACAATTCTACCACCTCTGTCTTTATCTTCACAGTTATATCATGATACTTCAAGATGGTGAGTGAAAGACGATTGTTCGATGAGTCTCCGGCAGCAATCCGGTAGAAATGAAATGACTATCCGGCAAGATTCAACAGCATCTTCTATATTACGAAAATCACCTAGAAGTCCAAATTTATCTAATTATTTTGATCTGGGATTTCATATTTTTCTTTTGCTTTTCAACCTTTTGTCATTTGCTGGCTATTCTAATTGTTTCATAGCAATAGTAAAGGCAACAGATAAACATTGCGATAACAGATGAAGGCAACAGATGAAGCGATGTGGAAAATTTCACCGCCAATTGGCTTGCATATACAGACCAAAAAACAAGGAATTTTAACACGGTGAACGGTGTAAAACAAAGTGCATCACATACAACTACAATCACAATGGTGTTCGTATAAAGCACGTCGTGCAATTTGTAGGCAGCAGATCCCTTGTGTCTTCAGCTCAAACTTGGAATTAGGAGAGAATGCCGATTCCACTTAGCTTTCACACCCATAATTCTTTTGGGCAAGTGACTTTAACAGATCGAAAGAAAGATCACATAGAACATTCATTTCATCGTTTCCTTAAAGAGGGATTCCGACTGAGTCCATGCTTCTTCAGAGTTCTAATGTAATTTCTCATGAGGGAGAACTTGTTGCTCCCAAGATGATACATATAATCCCATGTATAAATCCCAGTTTTATGCAAGTCATCGAAAAGTATCCTGGATCAGCAACCCAACTAAAGTACATCACTAAATTAAATTGAAAAGACAGGTTAACATACAGTTCCATGGAGGAAGAAATATCAATGCCAGAGGAAAGCAATTTCTAGGCATAGAAATACCTTACCCCATAGTTCCCTATGGGTTCTGCAGACATGATCCCCACATGCCGTCGCCCAAATATCACCTAGTGCAACCATGCAAGGTAAGTGAATTAGTGAATGATGGAATGATCATGAGACTCAAATTATTCACTGTGGTGAGTCAGATCATGCCAAATAAACAACTCCTTGAAGACCCATGACTAAATGTCGTATGAACAAAGAAATTGTTCTTAAGTTACCTTTTCACCTCCAACTGTCCTAACTTTGCTGTCGGCAGCAGGGCTATGGATTCTTAAGAACTCAGCTGACAAACTATACATGTTACCATTTGAAAATTCCACCTCTACCTGATATGAAAAAACCACCAGATGAGCACAAAATTATTGTATAGAGGACACAAAATGAACAGGCGCGTCATCTTCACAGCAAGATAATAAAGAATGCTCTAGTAATTCATGCAACCTTCTCTCAATTGGTATAAAACCTCGACATCACGTTGTCTACTAACCCTTGCCGTTCACGCTAAATACAACATTTCTAGTTAAATGTTTACATGTTTAACCTTAATGGAATCATCCCGGGGCCAGTTTACGAAACTTTTGGCACCTAAGCTTGCGAGTCTCATACCTCATGACAACACACAAGGAGCTTGGTTTCTGTTGCTCATTCAATGTATTCTTATTTTTGATATTAGGTTTCCTAATTCCTTTTACTCACTTACTTGAGCCATCACATCAATGCGAAAATTTGGACATAGGAATATGGGCGGCAGGCACATTACGCTTGCTGGAAATCTACTCTCTGTGCACCTATTCAAATAGAAGGGGTACCATTTTTTTATGCTATCTGGAAAAAGCTCTATCTGTAGCAAATTAACATTCTTTTAACAAAGGAATTTGTAACTAGCTGAGCTAAATAATAAAGGAAGTGGTAACTAGCCAGCTAGACAGTGTCACTCGTGGGAATTTATTCATTGCTCTTGGAGCGCCATATGACCTTGCTACGCCCCCTATCCGAAACCAGATAATCTTTTCCAGCGCACACCACCAACCAACAATAGCCAGATAACACTTTTCGGTAGTAGGCTCCCTAGTATTCTAGTAACATGTATGCTCAAGCCAGCAGCCCCACAAAAAAAGGGTGTGCTACTTTACACTGTGTGAAGAAAAGCCACATGATGCCGCTGAACAATTTCCTTCACTGGAGTTGAACCAAGGTTGAGCGTACTCGGAAAAAACACAGGATTAACCAAGAACTCCCGTTGCAATTGTCATGTTAGCACTTGCTAAACAAGGAATATATATTGAAGTTCGAAGATTTTGTTCATCATAAAAAGACAATCTGCCATTCCTTTACAAACCTATACTTGGTAAGAGCCAAATCAAAAGGAGGAGTATTTTTCACTACATTCCAGTAGATTAATAAAAGCACTTATCATTTCAAGGGAAATAAGGAAGAAATGTTAGCGATTCATTATTATCACTTAAGTATTGCTTATGTTATCCACTATGAGTCTTTAGACCATCAAAACAAGTATAGCACCTTAATTACTAAACAAACACAAGAAATGTTTTACCGAATATGTTGAGATGACTTCTACAAAACAAAAACGAGAAATGACCAATATTGTCATGTGTCTTTATATGCAGATTCGCACAGAGTGGACAGGCACAAAAAAGTTTTAGGTGCGGTCTCCCCATTTCTGCAGGCTATTGTGGCATTTGATTTACCGACAGTTGCAGGAGCTCATTTAGCTAGTGAAGAACTCATTAGAAGAGGATAGATGCATGCACTTTGCAACCTCCTACATAATGAAACTTACACTTAGAAATTAAGGATCAATAGCTCATCGTCGTTTCTAGTGGTTGGTCATCAACATGGGATGAATGCGAAGCCACATTTGAGTCTCTGACCCCTAAGAGATTTTACATTATCTTTTAGTTGACTATCTGCTATTCCAAAACAATATAAACAGATCAGGATGCTAGTAAAATACTTCTCTCTACTTCCCCTTGTTAAATACTGTGATTCCTGTAAAATCTAATTGCAGCAAATTGATCTAATTGCACTGAGCAGGAAATGGGCATTTTTATACAACAAAACAATTTCAAAAACCCTATACAGATCTTGGGTGTATTTATTATACAATCATTTTCTTTTTCTTTTTTTTTTTTTATAATCGGGAGTACAATCATTTTTCACAAATGCAGCCAAATGATACTCTAAGCAAGAAAGGCATTTAGTGGACAAAATCAAGGATTTTATCCTTTAATACGAAATGGGTAATCAAGAACCCATTTGGGTACGTTCATAATCTTCAGAAAATTAGCTCAAAAAGAACAAATAAATAAGCAATTCGGGGAACAAACAATCGCACGACATGAATTTAAACAGGAAGCAAGAAGTAGCAAACCAGACGACAAGCTTACGCTTTTAGGAGGATGAAGAGAAAATCTAGTAAGACTGGGACACTCCGCGGCCGTATGTAGGCTACGAATCGCTCTCTGTATCGCAGACATTCTCTTCTCTCTCTCTCTCTCTCTCTCTCTCTCGTCTGGTGACTGGTGCGTCTCTTCCATTTTTGGTCTGGAAAATTGAAATGAAGATGGGCCTGAACCGAACTTTGCTAGCAAAAGCCTATTACCAAAACACAGGTTTGACAATATTGGGCCTGATTTGAAAAGAAAATAAAGGCCCATATTAAGTATTGGGCCTAATTGTTGGTTTCTAGTATTTTATTACTTTAAATTTTAAATGAATACTTTTTTTTTTTTTTTTTTTCAGTCTGAGATTGGAGTCACTGGACTCTAGTGAGTATTTCGTGTAATCTTGGGCGTCAAAGATTTTTTGTTTTGGGTAAATACGTCTCTGATTTTTTTCTACCCAAGAAAATCATAATCTATTCTTTTTTTCATTTTTTTTAAGAGGTAAAATAAGAGTTAGTATGACGTTTCGACCTCACTAAATGAAGTGCCTATCATTTTCCCGACCAACTAGCTAAGACAAATTTGAACCATGAAGTTGCCTCCTCCTTAACCTCATGGTTCAGATTGTTTGAAAGACTCTTCCCACAAAGATTCTCTCGGGGAAGAGTATTTTTCAAGGTCTACACCATTATTTGCTGAGATGGAATCTATTCGGAAACAATCTTTTTAAAATTCAGACCATTAATTGATTGCTGAGATAGCCGAACGAGATGCAACTGCCGAATCGTCTCTGCCGTCCAACTACAAAGAAAATCGGTCCTAATCGTTCTAGACCACCATGCACAAGAATATAAACAGATAAATGCATAAGAAAATGTTAGCCAAACGAGTTTAGCTTATTTATTTTCCTTAACGTTTTGCTTATTTGTATATTCTAAGAAATAAGCCAATAATTCTTCTTCTTTATTTTTTTTCAGAAAACGAATAAGTTCTTAACTAGCTAGAGAGAGTCTAATTGACCACCCTTAACAATCGCCATCATTCAGTGCACACGAGATGAGTGTACAAATTTAGGCAGAAACAATAAGAGAGAAGGCAAAGCTTCAACTTAACTTAAAGAAGAAGTTAATTAACATTTGAAACCCTTTTCTTCTATTGTAGAACCCATTAGGGTGTGCCAAAATCTGGCATATAAAAAACTAGTTTTCAGATACAAGGCACCAATACCAGTATATTGCCCAAAAGAAAACTTAACACCAACAATGCTATGGGTACACCACATATGCACCCCAAATGCACATCACCCAGAGGTGGCAAATGAGGAGAGACCCATTTTTTGGGTGAGCCCCACATTGGGCCTCTCTTCATTTGCCACCTTAGGGTGGTGTGCATTTGGGATGCACATGTGGGGTACCCATATCATTTTCCAAATCCCTATGCAGGGAATATCAGTTGGCGCGGCTAATTCTGTCTCTCTCTCTCTCTAACGGTTTCTGCCCGCCCTCACACTGCCCCACACATATATAACCTCCACTCTCCCTTTTCTAATCCCACCGCCACAAACTTTCTCTCTCTACAGTCTCTGCAACACAATCTCTATCAGCCATGGCAACTCGTTTCATCTTCGGGATCCTCGGAGTCCTAACATCTGCGATCGTCTTCTTGTTGCCTGTGTAAAAAACACCTCTCTCTCTCTCTCTCTCTCTCTCTCTCTCTCTCTATATATATATATATATACGGGGAGGCTCCAGTCCGGGATCCCGGATTGAAGCGTTTTGAAGCCCTTCCCGATATTTTTTTGACGATCCGAGCCGTCCAATGTGTTCAAAAGGTGTTTTCCAAGGCCCACGCGGGAAATCTTCAAAAAACAATATCGGGAAGGGCTTGATCCATGCAATTTTTCGCAAAAACTGCATATTTACAAAATTGCGTGGATCAAGCCCTTCCCGGTATTTTTTTTTTGAAGATTTCCCGCGTGGGCCTTGGAAAACACCTTTTGAACACATTGGACGGTTCGGATCATGAAAATTTGATCCGGAACTATGAGTTCCGGACTCTCTAGTCCCGGACTAGAGAGTTCCTCTATATATATATATATATATATATATATATATATATATATAGGCATAGCTTCTAATCCGGACCCTCGGATTAGAGCTTTTTTGATTTTTTTTTTTGTGTTGCAAATTGTTTTAACAAATCCAAGCTGTCCAATGTGTTCAGAAGGTGTTTTCAAGGGTCCTTAGCGGAAAATTTTCAAAAAAAAATACCGGGAAGGGCTTGATCCTAGTCGTTTTACAATTTTTGCGAAAACGGCTTGGATCAAGCCCTTCCCGGTATTTTTTTTTGAAAATTTTCCGCTAAGGACCCTTGAAAACACCTTCTGAACACATTGGACGGCTCGGATCGTCAAAAAAAAAATTGGATCATGGAGGTCCGGAAACGGGAAGACCGGACTAGGGAAGTGCTCCCTATATATATATACAGAGTCCGATTCTCATCTGGGATAGCTACAGTCCGGGATTTTCCGGACGAGGCATTTCCCGATCAAATTTTGATGATCGGATCCGTCCAATGTGTTTAAAACGTGTTTTTAAGAGTCCCCACGAGAAATCATCAAAAAAAAATCCGGGAAGATTCATCCGAGCACTTTTCGATTAAATACAGTTTTATCGAAAACTGCCCGGATGAAGCCCTTCCCGATTTTTTTTTTTGATGATTTCTCATGGGACTCTTAAAAACACGTTTTAAACACATTGGACGGTTCCGATCATCAAAATTTGATCAGGAAATGAAAAGTGTGAATGGTGTGGATGGTAAGAGTAGTGGATGGGAACATTGATGTATATATACATACATACACATAGATACATATATAGGTTTCACTTCCTATCTGGATTCCGGACCTCCGTGATCCGAGGTAGTATAAATAGGGATGGATTCTAGCAATTTTGTACCAAGCCAAAAAAAGTTTGAGTTCAAGTGTATTGCATGCAAATACTCTCATTTCCCAATCTTGTAATATTTCTCCATTTTTCAAAATCTTGTCCAACTAAACTTTAGAAACTCCTACTTTTCCAACAAACGTATCATAAGATAGGCGATACGTATCCCAATACAATTTATACAATGGAAAAAATGGTATACGATACGTATCCCGTTTTGAAAACATTGATTGCAATATAGATGAGAGAAAACACAATCCCAATGTTGTACGAGATGACAAGAGCTGAGCAGTTGGGGGTCACACTCCGTACAGAACCCAGACGACACAGTTCATCAAAACCAGAAAGTGAGAAAATGGTTCGGATTCGCCAACGGTTCTAGTTTGCAGAAACTTTTTCACAGTTTCGCTACAAATAAACAAAACCTGGTCTTTTAAGTATGGACTCCCTTCCGCCCAGGGAAGTGTCATCAGTATCGGGTGGGAGTGGTGGCAACTTTAGCAGAACATAGGTTATCCATACGATACCATTGTTGAAAAGAGCAACCGATGCCCACAAGGCCGTAACACTGACTCTTCGGGTGCGGATGACCCCCCTCAAAACTGCAACAGGCTCTGCAAAGAGCCCCGCTGTGAGCATGGTGCCAAGCAAACCAGTAAAGTAGGATTTATCATTTGGGCTGCTTAGACCGAAGCGCACGAAGAGAGAAATAGGCGTAATGCTTACAATAGCCGTGCAAAGGAAAAACCCTACCAAGCGTTGTAAAATGAAAATGACTAATTCTGTGTGCATCAACAAAATAAAATGAAAATGACAGGGTACAAGGCTGATTATAGTTTACCTTTCCCTTTCGATCAAAATAAGCTACTATTCCAATATAGACCACAGAACACATGATCCCGATGCTTGACGAGATGATGAGAGCCGAGCAGTGCTGGGTCACGACTCCGTAGATAACCCATACCACACAGTTCAAGAGAACCACAAAGTGAGAAAGTCCACGTGGATAGGCTCATGGGCACGTTCATTGATCTCCTCCTAATTACTTCTGACTACTTTTCGTGAGTGTTAGGTTTTCTACAGCAGACCCTAAGTGGATTAGTCTTGGGTTTTCCTTAGAGACACTTTGCATTATTTTAATCTGAATGAAGCCTAGATTAACCTTATTATGGACTGTGTTACTCAAGTTAGTACTTCTATCCTCTGGAATGGGGAAACTCTCCCTAAATTCTCTCCCGAGAGAGGACTTAGACAAGTAGATCCTC
Organism: Vaccinium vitis-idaea; assembly: GCA_963854785.1. Lineage (NCBI taxonomy): Eukaryota > Viridiplantae > Streptophyta > Magnoliopsida > Ericales > Ericaceae > Vaccinium > Vaccinium vitis-idaea. The sequence continues at coordinate 6,031,896 of OY978219.1, read as the reverse complement.
TGTCCCCTTACCTGTTTGTTCTTTGTAGAAAGGCTTTCTAACTTGATTAATGACAAAGTTGAGAGGGTATATCTATCTCTCGTCATGCTAACCCTTTAACACCTATTTTTGCTGGTGATCTTATATTGTTTGGGCAAGCTAATATCAGTACTTGCATCGGTATCATTGATATTCTCGACCAATTTTGTAACATCTCTGGGCAAACTATGAATCTTCTTAAGTCTAAGCATTTTGTGTCCCCAAATGTTCATAGAAACAAGGCTAGAAGGCTTAGTGCGCTCAGTGGCCTTCCACTCACGACGGATTTGGGTAGATACCTAGAAGTCCCTCTACTTCATTCCAGAGTGTCTAAAACTCACTTTAATTTCATCATTGAAAAAATGCAACTTAGACTATCTCGTTGGAAGTCTAAGAATCTCAACCTTGTTGGTAGAGCCACTCTTATCCAGTCTGTCACGTCCATTATCCCCAGCTAGAATATGCAAACTATGGAGCTGCCTATTTCCATATGCAACAAGATTGACAAAATAAATACGAATTTTCTTTGGGGAGACACAAACACCACTAAGAAAATGCATCTCATTAATTGGCACCAGGTTTGCAAGAGTAAAGATAGAAGTGGTTTGGGCCTTAAAAAAGCTAGAACTTTGGACAAGGCTTTTCTTAACAAATTGGATTGGAATATGGCTAGTAATTCTGACAGCCTCTAGTCTACGGTTCTAAAAGACAAATACCTGCAAAACCATAATTTGTTTAACTGGCCCTCTAACCGTCACACTTGGACGAGTATTGTCCACACTACTCCGATTCTTAAGAAAGGTATGAAATGATTTGTTGGCAAGGGTGACACTGTTAAACTTTGGTTAGACTGGTGGTGCGTTAATGGGCCCCTTATTGATCAATACCTTGGGGATCATATCAACCCTGAGATGACCGTTAATGTCCTTATGGACTCTAACGGCAATTGGGACCTTTCCTATCTTAGCTCCATTGTTAATGATTAGACCTTGGTGGATATTTCTAGAATCCACATTCCTAGGTACTGTCAAGTGCCAGATTCTATGCATTGGGTTGGTAATCATAATGGTAAATTCTCGGTTGCGGCGGCTTATGAATTACTTAATCAAGAGGATAATGACACCTCCGGGTGGTTATGGATCTAGAAGATTAAAATTCCTCAAAAGCTTAAAACTTTCTTGTGGCTTATTTTACATGACAGACTGCTGACAAATCATATGTGTGCCCTTAGAGGCATAGCTACTTCTAATCTCTGTCCTAGATGCAATTCCAGCGTTGAGGACCTAATGCATCTCTTTAGGAGCTGTAGTAAAGTCCAAGACACCTGGAATTGCTTCTATAATAGCCGTTGGAGAAGGGGAATATCTGAATGCTCAACTACTGATTGGTTTAGATTGAACCTCAAGTTGGAAGGTAAGACAAGCATAGGCAATGATGTTTCGTGGAAAACTCTTATTATTATTATTATTTGACAAATATGGAAAGAGCGCAATAAGAAAAGTTTTTAAAATATTGAAATGAACACCAATGTGAGCCACAAAAACATCATTACCTATGCTTCCGAGATTACCGAAGCATTCAAATTCTCCCTTTTCAATGGCAATTCAAATACTTTGCTTATTCGTTGGTTTCCTCCTTTGACAGCCGGGGACAACTCAATACGGATGGATGCTTGTATGAAAGTAATGGAAAAGCAGGATATGGTGGCTTATTCAGGGACCATGACGGCAAGTGGCTGCTAGGATACTACGACAAGCTGGAATCTGTCTCAAGCTTGGAAGCAGAAATTTGGGGCATCTATCGTGGCTTCACCATCATGTTTGAGAAGGGATACAATAACATTTAGATAGAATCAGACTCTGTTGTGGCGGTTCAATTAATCAATGAGGACTCATCTGCTAATCACCCCAACAATAATCTGATTAGTGATTCTCGAAGGCTGCTAGAGCGCACTCAATCAATCCTCACGTATATTTCGCGAAGCTAATTCTAGTGTTGATCACTTAGCTCGGTTGGGTGCGCAACAACCCGAAGACTTGGTAGTGACCAGGGCCGGCCCTAATGTTTGGGTTGCCCAAGCCCAACATTAGTTTGGTTGCCCACTTAATATTAAATTATTTAAAAAAATTAAAAATTACAAAAATTCAAAAGTTATTATTTTAGGGGCCCAAAGCAAACTTCCAATATTGTGCCCCAACATCGTCAGGAGTTCTTTTAATAATTTTACAAAATTACAAAACTTCAAACTAAAAGGATACAATTATAAAAGATAAATGCAAAAAAATATAGTTGTAAGAACTTTTTTTTGAAGAAAATAAGAAAGTATCCTCGTATTTTAACTACGATTTGTTTTTAAAAACTAATAAATCGTGTTAGCTCGCTCGATTTGTTTTCAATTTTCCACCATTGCGATAATTTTTTAAAATTAAATGTAAGAACATATCACATGTACATTATTTGTTGTGTATGTTAAAAGCTAAATTTCTAACAATGTAATTGAGTAATGTGGTTTCATAATATTTTGGATTGAGAAGGAAAAACAAAAATCCTAGAACTACACTCAAATGTACCCATGGGCATGATGATAAGTTCTGTCTTTTTTTTTTCTCTCTTTTTGTCATCTGTGGTATTTAATGTTGCAGTGCATCTGATTGGAATATAATGAGCTGAACACGATAGTAATTGTAGTATTATGTGGTTTAGTTTAGCATTATTCAAGAACTCTCTTACACGTTTGTTTTGCATGTTAGAGCTAAACTGGCGCATGGGTTGTTATCTGGTAAATAAGTCCCGGCACCAGAGGTATGCATATTTCTAAACGGGGTTTATTCACGCTGTTGGTCACTTCCCTGTTCACTCACATCGTGTTTTTTTGTTTGCTATCTAGAAAGAAGATTCAGCCAACGTTGCAAATGCTTAAGGAGGGAATGGAGGCCGGTGGTTTTTCTGATCATCCATATCATATGATTGTTAGTTCCATGAGTTCACTCTCTTATTTCACTTAAGCAGCTACTGTGGATTATCTTATTTAGCATTTGCCTTGATTGATCAGTTCTTTCAAAGCCTAAATATGTGGGCATGGTTTATCGTTGTTTGATGGATTTTTAGCTCCGGGTGATAACATTGTGACATTGCAATCTGGTTGGTTAGAAGAAAGGATCGCTGAAGTGCTGCGGGATTATTTTGTTTGGTAGTTTTGTAGTTCTCTTTTCAAGGCTAGAACAATTTATGTAATGATGTTACAAATGACCGGGTGGTTGTATATTTGAATTTATTGTTTTAATAGCAGGAATTATACACATGTATTATATAGGGGGAAAGTAATAGTATATAGACTTTGTGAGCTAGTAAATGTAAATTCAATTTCTTTCTGATTGTTGTTTGCATTTTGTGGTGAGACCGATCAAATTTTGGATGGAAGAACGATTTTTTTTTTTTTGGGTTTGAAACAGCTATACATCACGCTTTATAAGTGTGATCTAAGTTTTTTTATCTCAGTTTTTTTTACTTTTAATCACGGCCAAAAACCGTGATTGTAAGGACACATATCATCACGCTTTTAAAGAAAAACCAAGATCTAAGATCAGGAAATGTCACGAACAATGGTTTTTCATCTCAGTTTTTACCCTTTTTAATCACGCTTTTTGGGCGTGATCGTTTTGGACTTTAGATCACGCTTATAAAGCGTGATCTAAAGTAAGGACTTACAATCACACCCGGAAAGATCACGCTTTTGGAAGCGTGATTGTATGCCTTCAGTCACGCTTAATAAGTGTGATCTTTATGTGATTTTGTAGTAGTGCCACATTTACACAAACACATACATAAATCTGTGGGGCTCACTCATAGAACACCACGAGTTTGTGTGATCACATACATTTATAAGAGTGCTTGTATATTTGAGTGTATATTTTGAATGTGATCTAGACTTGTTGGGGAAAAAAAAGGGACTGAGGAAAAAGAGGAAGGAATCCTGCTAATATTAAAATAAAAACTACTCCTAAAAGAAAGAATGCAAGACTGGGGAGAAAAAAAAAAGTACCAAAAAAATATCAAAATGAAAACTAAAAAAAAAAAAGAAGAAGAAAGAAGGCAAAAGGTACCAAAAAGGTAGTACCTCCGAGATTTGAGCTCAGACCACAAGTGGGTATAACAGCACCCCTGACCACTATTCCAAACCCACAGCTTATGATACAGTTGGAAACATTTCATATTTATACATAACTTACGATTTTTTTTTTTTTTGGGGTTGCCCCAGCCGGGGTGGGTTGCCCAAGTCCGGAGGCTTGCTCGGCTTACCCCAGGGCCGGCCCTGGTAGTGACGGAGGAATCTCCGCAATCTGTTCGCATATTTGTGCGTGATGACTGACTCAGTAGGAGCCATGTTAGGGACTAGCTCATATTTCTGTTCTTGTATGAACTTTCAGACTCTGTTTTCTGTTTAATTTTTGAACTTCCGAAGCACCAAACAAAAAAAATCCGAATCCTGAGTTCACCTTACTGTTCATTTGTCGGTATTATTTTGAATGAGCGTGCGTGCATCAGCGCATGATCATTAATCGTAAATAAACATATATAAGTAATAGCTGTAGGTGCATGCCTAATGTAAATGTATTAATTCTATCAAATCAGCAACCTTTTTGTGATAGGATAATACTCAACTAATTTAGGCACGCATGATATGTAAACGAGTTAAATAGTAAGCTGTTAGAGCTTAATTTGAAATCTTAACGAGAGCTTAAAAAATATGTTTGAACTTGGCTTCATCAGGCAAGCCGATCTCAAACGAACTTTAAAATATCGGTCTTGAGTCGCTTAAAGTGCTTTTACAAATAACCGAATTGCTGATAAGTCAAAGCGAGAAGTAGTGTGTTCATGCTCAGTCTGAAATGTAACAATTCGGTCTCGAGTAAACTTTAATTAAACAAGTCTTATACGAAATTTCAACCCCAAATAGCTTGGTTCGTTTATCAGCCAACCGATCGATTATCAAGTTCAATTAGTAGAGTATGGAAATGAAACCCCACGCGTATTGACTGGTTGGTTACAGGTGGAACTTTTTTATGAATGCTTATCCCTTTCAAAGAGGTCAGCTAGTCTCAGCTTTACCTAACCGTCGTCACAAACTACAATTTAGAATTTAAAAAAAAAATACTTATCATACAATTTCAAAAAATAAAATTATCTTCCTTAACGGTACTCTAAGGATTTTAAATTATATTGCTTTGAAAGAAGTACAGGCCGTATATAAATTATAGGCTTCGGTTGGGGAATATATTTTAACAGATTTAACATCAGACTACCGTTATAATCAAATTGCAGGTATTATCTTCATAGATGACTCCTAATTTGAAATATAGTTTTATTTTTTACGACCGGGTATCCTGGCCCGCTCTATTTATCTTAGGAGACCAATCTCATTGTCTACTAATAGAGACTCCATTTAAAATAAGAACAAATTAAGCTTCGCGTGAAGTAGTCCAAAAAAAGTTGATAGCACCTAAGAAGTTTCGAAGTGAGTCCTTATTGAACTTTATATGTTTTTCTGCAAATGATAAAAAGTTGATAGCACCTAAGAAGATTCAAGATGGTAGAACGGCACCGATAGCTCTTGTAACAATCTAACTCAACTAACAAGCTCAATCGGTCGTGCATCAATACTTAGGTACTACGGAAAGGTTTTAGATTCAAGATGATAGAACGGCATCGATAGCTCTTGTAATAATCTAACTCAACTAAGATACTAACATCCTATCGTATTATACATTTAAAAAATAATAATAAATCCTATCGTATTGAACGTGTGTTGGATTTTTATCTTTTTCTCCCTCCGTCCCGCAAAGTTTGACACTTTTGGGAGTGCGTGCCATTTTTAAATTGCCTATATCTTTCAATTCATAACGTTTTATGTGATTTTCAAAACTTTGTTCAAAAGATCTAATTGAAATCTATCAAACGAGATCCATATTGCTTATATAAAACATTACAGATTAAAAGAAATAATCAATTTTTTCATAGGGCTGGAATAGTGAAAGTGACAAACTTTGCGGGACGGAATTATTGTAGTGGTTTCTTTCTAGAGGCTGACATTTTCAAATTTTTGTCATGCAAATCTATAGAGCCATGGGCTACTTAAACTAATGCTCCTAGCAAATTCCAAGAATAAATTTCTCCGGAGCTAACTGCTCTGGCTGGTCGGTTGACTTGATCAACCAATCACCTGGTGCCACGTGTAACAATTTGAAACTATGATTAAGAAATTCTATTTCAATTGAATCCATGTTAACTACACAGGGCAGGACCTCTCCTCAGTTCAAAAGTACTATAAAAGCTAACTGTTCCAAAGACATAATCCATCAGTTGCTATACTTTTGGAAAGGAAAAAAGAGAGAAAAAAATGGCAACTGGAAAATCATTGGCTCTATTTTCAGCAATTTGTGTGATTTTTGCAATGTTGGCATTGGCCGGCCTATCGGAAGCGGCCAACTCGCCCACGCCGGCTCCCGCTCCCGCTCCTCACGCCCATTCCGCCGCGGGTGGTTTCTCTCCTCATGATTTGTTCATTTCAACACTGTTGGCTTCCTTAGCCTTCATCTCACCATTTATCCTCTCTTTGTTCCATTAGTTCTTTTTTTTTTTTTCGGCCTTTGGATCGGTCTCTTCGTATCTTCTGTTGCTTCTGTTGTGTTTGTGCCGTGGTCATTCTTCTCTGTTGTTTTGTATAAAAACAGGGTTAGTAGTTGGTTTACTGCTAGCTTTCTGTGAGTCATGGTTGTGATTTGGATTTTCTTGATCTAATGGTGGCTTTGTTTCTTGATGAAATTTGTTAGAATTTCCATTTGTCCTGTAATTTAGATTCATAGTTTATTGGGTTTTCACTAATTGTATTTTCTTCTTAATTTCCTGAAGGTTACAGAAATTTAACTTTGTTTTCACTTACAATAATCACATAGTTTCTTCTCATCAACTAGGTGCAAAAGAAAAAGAAAACAAAAAAAAAACCGAAATTCTGAAACATCAAATCCAACAACTATGTAATGAGAGGAAAAGGGGTTTTGCAGCCTGCAGGGCGGCACAAGGATCGTCAGATGTGTTTTCACGGTTCAGATTATCATATAGGAAAAATTGGTATATTCACGAAAAGATAATGTATAAAATCTGGACCGTTAAAAATACATCTACTGTTCATATGCCGGCACCCTGTAGGGCGGCCCTGCAGCACCCCCGATCCGTGAAGAGATACCCTGACTTATGTTTCTATAGAAATCCATCCATGTTCTTGCAGTAAACACAGACCTGTTTGAATGGCCATGAATGATGAATGGGTAAATAACTCCTAAGAATCACATCTAGTAACGTAACGGGCAGCGCCACAAGGAGCCCCGAGCCTGAGATACTAACCATAAAAACAGTCAAAAACAGCAGAAGAGCCCTGCTCTGAAGAACCAAGTACGAATAACATGGAATAAAGAAAGTTATAAAAACCCAGAAAGAGCCGCGAGCCTGAGATACTAACCCTACACCGTGGTTATTCAGTTTTGATAATAAAAACATGAAATAAATGCCTCATACCCCATGTAAAACGCGATTGAAGATTTGATCTTGACAAGAACATAGAGAAACTGTAGTCCTAAGCGAATGGAGATATACCACAAGCCATTCCTCATAAGGCAAAAGTTGATTTCTGAAGTGCTAGTTCCTATCCTAACTCTGAACCCTTTTGAACCTCAAAATAACAAGTTGTATGCCATTGAGTTTTAGAAAACATTGTCAGACATTGTTTCTGGACAATGCGAGCCTTTTCCCTGGGCATTGTTGATCTTGTTTTCGGTCTTTTGCTAGTTGTTTTCATTTCCTCCCCCCTCTCCTTTTGTTTTCATCTCTGTCGTAACCCAAATCATAGGAAAACAACACTAAAGTTGGATTAAAAATCCGAAGAGAGTCTGATTTCTTTGGATTCATTTTTTACCACGATTAAGCAGCTGATTTTCAGAACCTGAATGTCGATCATGTTAGCATTATATGGATCTTGCACACAACTGAGACTAGAACACTGTGACTACTGGGCCTATTAAGATCACTAATAACCTTATTTATAAGGTTTCAATAGTAATTTCACTGTTTGTTTTCACGGCATGGTCCTCATCAGCTCATATTGAACCCAGAAGATCATAGACAGCATTAGATAGCTTTTTCAAGCTAAGCACACATTTTGCTAGTAGGAAGTTGGTACTAAATCTGATTGATATGGAGTACATATTCATATACACCCGAATTTGTGTCATGCAGACAAATGCAAGAGAGAACCGTTCTTCAAAGCAAAATTAAAGAAAAGGTTTATACATAAATGAACATAAAGAAAACATACATTACCTAAACCAAATTTCAAAAGAAATGCACATAAATACCTGCAGAATGAAGCTTTTTCAATGTCACCTTAAACACCTAACAAAAAGGCCCAAGTCACTAACCAATTTCCTCCGTATAACCAAAAACCGTCCAAATTTCGTCGGTAATCCAGGACCAGATATCCAGTACTTGTGCAGAAATTCAAGTGGGGTCAGTTTATACCTTGCAGGGGTGTTTCTCACCCTGGACTGGAGGACCGATAGTCTGATACACAAAATTCAGAAGCAGAAGATGGTGAGCAAACAATGAATGAAGCATTCCACCACCTAAATCACAATATTCCCTTCTTTCTCTGCATAGCCATCAGAAATGAAGAAAACCGGAAGTACCAACAACACCCTCCTTGATTATAATCTCCCAAGTCTCCTTTTGGAACAATCACTTCGCAGATTTCATGGCTGCAATCTCCTCTAAGCGTTTCCATGCGGATTCACGTTTCAACTCAATCTCTTCCTCTTGGGCTTTATCTTGTTGAAATTTAAGTAAGCACTCCTCAAATAGCTCCGAATCAAGATCAGAGAAGATCTTGCGGACATTTAGTGTCAAGCTCTGAACTGCCTGGTTCCAGTGTTTTGTTGCATTTTTTTCCAAAGCCGGGAATATAATTGGCAAAATAACCTTCCGATTTTGTTTGATTAAGTTGTCAATGTGATCGTTGTTCCACAAGAACAGAGCCCTTTCAGCCACCTAAAGACAACAGAACATCATCAAAACACAATCTACTAAAATAGCACATAGTCAAACACGATTGCGTCTTAAAATTTTGCAGGTTAATTATTAGAGGGAAATTTATGGGCTGTTCTATTTCAGAAACTTGTTTCCCACTCTACGAAATTTTGCACTGTTAAGGACCATAAAACATCCAGGACCAAGTCAGCACGCTAGAACTTTTAGGACGATAAAAGTAATCTTCCCCAATGATAGATTTCTCATTACACCTAGAAAGTGCAAATTATTAAGAAAAACATTGGTTCATATGACACTCATAATGGTGCTAAATCTCCGGACTCCCTGCGTCTGACATGAGTACTGCTACACAGTGAACTCCCTAACCTAGACTATACCTTTCTACAGCACCAAAGTGCCAAGAGGACATGAAGTTGAAGAACTGGGAACTTTAGCATGCCTCAGAACCCAGGAAATGCTGGATTACTGCTGGCAACTCAAACGGGACTACCGGAGTATTTGGGTCTGGGTTTCTTTCCAAGTTCACTAGGTCTCAATCATAGAGATCCTAATCTGTTTCGCTTCCCATTAAGTTGTTAATTAGCGGATCTTCTAATGGTCATTACTATTTGAGGTTTCAGTGGTCTGGAGAAGAAAAGTGGTGGTCAAACTACCGTCGATTGTTGATCAAAAAAAAAAAAAAAAAACACCGTCGATTGCTCTACGCTATTATGCAATTGTCATTCTCTTGGGGAGGTGATGCAAAATTGTAATGCTAGTAGAACTGTTGCTCTCCTTTAAAGGATCTTTTCATTTAAGGTATCTCGATCAACAAAGAGTTTGGTGGTGGAAGACCTTCCATCCCCTTACTAGAGCTACAACCATCGAGCTCGTCATTTGAGGCAACGGAAGCTTAGAACAGATTCCGTAACAACCGTAGATATATAGGTTGGGCATGCCAATAAATACAGACATCTTTGGAGCAGAAGTTGAAGCTTTTTATATAACATTCAGTCACTTACTTTAGACTGTGGTATAAACACGACCACAAACTCCAGCTAAAATCTCGTAGAGAATATCCGACAATTGGAAAGATCTTCATAGGCGCTGAAGTAAACATATACAAGTAATACAACTGACCAAGTTTGGAAGAAAATGACAAGAAGACAGCAGCATTGATTAGAAAAAGATTATTATGGGGAAGCAACGGAGATGTTATGTCTCATCACCAATGATTTATTGTAATGCGTACACAAGAAGAGGGATCCCAAATTTAAAGAAGTGTCACCATATGAAATCCATTCAATAACCCATTGATCTGCTGCAAGGAAAGGAGTCTACGACCTACTTTACTTTGTTTAGGTCCATTTTTTCAGTTCTTTACTAGAGGTTTACAGGGCCATCTCCACCATGGTAGGTTGATCTCCCCAATCTTGCACCCAAATTTCTCTCTCTTCAACTTTCAAGGGCCAACTTTTTGAAGGTACTTCACTAGTACCACCACGTCAGTGACATGTACACGAGCAATTTTTGGGTGCCGGCAGTGCCCGAGCACCCATCTTGGCTGTCCAAAACACTTTTGGACAGTCCGGATTTTAAACAGAAAAAGAGGAGAGCAGGAGGAAATCTGGGCTGTGCAAAACACTTTTTGGACGGTCGAGATGGGTGCTCTGGCACAGCCACACGCTGCCCACCCGGCACCCAAAAAAATTTCGTTGTACACCCCTCACTTTCTGAAGTATGTTTCCCATATCATTGTTCCTCAGTACCCTCCTTACCAAACGCCTACATCCCTGTTTCTCAGATAAGTAGATCAGTCGAGCTTTCTCCTCCGCTCCTCTATCTCTACTGGGCCCCTCTTCCCTGGCGTATCTCCATGTCAATGTGCAATGCAAAGCGTTTATCCCTCGTGAGGAGGGGGGGAGTAGGCCTCGAGGCATTGAGGCATAAGTTAGAATTTTAGCTTTAGTTTAACAGATACGTAAAACTATATAGAACTTCCTAAAATAAAACAAAAGGTGTGGTAACAATGGTAAGTAAAAGCTATAAAAGGTCCTCTAAATCTAGAAACACAAACCTAAATAAGTACTCTCTTAATTTAAAAGATTAACACGTTGAGACAGAGGGTGAGAGTGTGAAGATCTATAGTCCATTCCAGAAAAGTGTATGCCTCTCTCATAATTTGCCGACATATGCCGAAAAGGCGCACCTTGTGCGAATGCCCATCAACCAAGTGTAGGCTTTTGAAGGGTAAGACAACAATTAGAAGGCCAAGAGGCGTTTTCCAGTAGCCCAGCCTTGATGCGCGGTGACTTAAGCTTTTGAAAACATTGCAATCTTGAGACTCCCTCGGCAGTATATGTTTTTACTGCTCTCTTGCAAACCCCACTGACCCCTTGTGAGTTCTTGTGTAAATTTTCACATTTTGCATTTTCTTTCCTCTTTGAAAGATAAGCAAAAGAAAAAAAAACTCCCCTCTTATCCTAAGTTGAAAGGAATATGGACACTGCCATTCAAACAGGAATGGAAAAGGTGGTGAAAACTATTCCTATTTGGGCAAGAAGTAAGTGACTTCATAAAATCATCCATATTTACCTTCAGGGTAAGACATGAACATAAGTTTGCTTATGCATAACCCATGATGTTTCTGTCTTATCATTCCCAGTGAGGATGTCATGTTAGAAAACATCCAAAATCTATATCACATATTTACGCATCATAGACCTTATGCCATAGTAAATGCACAAAACACAGTTCCCCTGGGATACAAGGTAAACGTATGAATCATAGAGGTTGCTTTGTGGACATGGTATTTGAAGTTAAAAGGAGAAGAATTAGGATTTACCAATGCCAGTAACAAGTTTTGATAATATAAATAAGGACAAAGATGAGATCAGAATAACGGTGACACTAGAAAAGCTACCTACTTGGAAGTGTGAACTGCTCAAGCAACGAGCGATTCGGCGGAATAAGGGTACCATACAACGCTGGAACTCCGGAGGCTGAGTCGCTTCTAAAACCTCCTCCAGCTCACCTAAAAACATGACCTCCTTTGAACTATTTGTGATTGGCCAGTACCGTAATAAGCCCCTTATAACAGTGTCAGCAAGCTTACAGTCTTTCTCCACAAATTGTGTGATGCAATATGATAACTGCTGATGGTACATCGCTATGCATTTCGGTTTGTGAAGTGGAATCAGTGCACGTACAAGGAAGAGTTTGTGCTCTTCTTTCAGTGGCAAAGCAAATCCGTTAATTATACTGCCCAATATTTCTAACAGCTCTGCAATTCCGTTATGCTTCTCGGTTTCAAAAATGAAACGATAAAATATGTTGTTGATTGTTTTCCTAATGAATGGACGGTGCACCATAAACTTTCCATAAATCCTGTGTAAAACAGTTTTCGAGTATTCCCTTTCTCTAGGATCCTCGGAATCGAAAAGATCCAACAACCTTACGACAAAAGAGTGATCAACATAGCGCTTAGCCAATTTTGCATCCATCCCTGGTGATGCCACGAATCTCAGGAAGAATTCATATACAATTTGCAGATGAGGCCATGCTGGTTCCATCATCGGCTCATCCTCCTCCATATCAACTGCTTCTAAAACTTTGTTCTCACGAGGCTGAGGAGTGAGTGTCCGGAACAAGTTTATGGACACCATCTTCACCATTTCTTGCACAACAGGCTCTGTGAATTTCCCATCAGCAGAAGTAACATAATCAACAAGCTCTACCAAAGTCTGTCGCTTGATTTCCTTTTCTTTCAAATTCTTTGCTGGGTCAGAAAAGTCAAACACGACACAGCACAGGTTCAGCTTTCTGATGAACAAGTTCTGCTTCTCAGAGTTTGGAACATCTCTAAAACTAGGCAATAACTCATAGGAGGAAACTGTTGAATTGCCATTTGGCTTTGAGTTGAAAGCTTGAGGGCCCTTATTTCCATGACTTATTCCTGAATTTGAAGTAGGATTTTGACCCGGAAGAGATGCAGCATTCCAGTTCCCATACGGATTGCTTGCTAGATCACTGCTTCGTAAACCGGAAGAAGCATTTGAAGAGGAGGTAGAGGTTCCCCCATCGCGATTTTCTGCTGACTTAGACGGCTTCCTTGGGAGCCTATTAAGTATCTGTTTGATCATAACTTTACAGACAACCCCCTAAGTTTTTCACACTGAAGAAACTAATACAGACCAATATAACTCTCAGAGCAGAAGACACATCATCAATGATAAAGGAAGGAGACAATCTCAGATAATCTAGAGGAACCCATTTCAATTAAACCAGCTCGAAGCCTGTATTAGCCAATCCACCATATAGCTTCGTATCCTCTCCCAGTTTAAGAACTAGCAGCCTGCTACTAGCTATTGATGATAGTTCCAATCTAAGTGGATGAATCCCCTTCTCATCTGGAAAAACAAGATCAAACCCAATTCATATGAAGAAGATTCCTCATTGCAGACAGACATACCAAGAAAGTTCAAAACAAGTTTTTGAATTTCAGAACGACCAACCAAAACAAAAATCCTAGTTATTCAAATTGAAACAGGAAACTCAGATGCGAATAAAGTGTACAAATCGCATAAAGCCAAGAATTTTCCAACAATGTTGAATTGAACTAAAAACTTCTTTGACTTAAATATGTTCACTCGTCTCTGAAAAGGACAAAGTCAGATGCAAAACTCACCTCCTTTTTCCTGTCGAGTCAAGCAAAAAACCAAAAGAAAACAACTGCTATTCGGCCAGATCAACAGATAAGGAGATCTGGGCGTGATCTACAAGACCCAGATAGCATTCTTCATCAGACGTCTCCTACAACAATAATCAAAATCAGAAAAGCGAAACTAAAAAGTTAACCAACAATCGACTGACAATCAAATCATACATGTATGCTCTCTCTCTTCTCTCTCTCTCTCTCTCTCTCTCACACACACACACACACACACACACACACAATACAAGTAGATGTAGAGAGAGAAGAGAGATTACCAGTATTGGGTTAAGGAAGAGCAAATCCGTTCTAGTGGTGGTTGATTCCGTTGATGTGTTTGATTTGATAGAAGGTTTATAAACTCTCTTCTTTTATTCTTAATTAACACTTGGCTTTCTCCAGAAAGTGCATATTTTGACTAAAATAGCCCTTGAAATCTAACAGTACTCCACTTTTTCTTGCTCTTCTCTGTTAAAAGCTGTGGGGTTAGATGTGGAATTAGAGTTTGTAAAACAAAGGAGGCATTAGTCACGCGCCTTTCTGGGGCGCGTGTTCATCATCCCATCAATGGTGAGGAAAATGTCCACACTGCTGAAGACCAATTCAAACCACACTGATTTGTGATGAAATAGCTAATCTCTTTGTTCGAATTTTTTAAATTTACTACACAATAATAATTTTTTAAATGGTTTTTTTTTTATTTTTTTTTATTAATTTTCAAAATTGATCGTAAACGAACTTTTGTCGAATCTATAAACAGAAGTTTGAGTTGTTTGGTGGTAATCGAACCAAATGCATCATAGCTTAGAGCAACGGAAAAGGCTACAATACACACCCCTTATTTGGGTGTGTATGATACACACCTCTATAAAAGTTACGAATTTTTTGTAAAAGTTACGAATTTTTTTATAAAAGTTACGAGACACACCAAAATGTTACAAATCATAAAAAAATGTTACGAATCATATTGCTGAAAAGTTACGAAAAACTAAAAAATGTTACGATTGCCAATGAGGTGGCACAATCTGGACCATGCAATAGGTGCATATGGTACACCCAAATAATGAGTGTGTATTGTAGCCATTTTCGAGAGCAACTCCAATATTGACTTCAAAATCAAAGGTATCAAATTTGACAACTTTACATTCCGATATTTGACGTTTACCAATATCCTTCTTCTCTGGTCAACGTGGAGCTCTAACGATCTTTAAACAAATTCCGAAAAATATCATTTCATGAAAACAATAAAGTATTTAGCATTTACTGAAATTAGCATGAGATGCTGTAAATTCCTCGTAAGAAACAATTTATCTTTACATTGACATCAAAATTGGGAAGAGCCTTGATGCCAAATATGAACGTTACGAGCCCATAAAAGTTTTGACTCTCTTAAAATGTACTTAAGTTTGATTTACATACATAAAGAATTTACCTAAAATGAATTTATAAGTAGACGCACAGATATTTAGTTCGGGCAATTGATGTTATTGTATTGGGTCCAGCTACGGTACACACCCCTATATGGCGTAACTAGTTACGCCTCTTAGTGGTTCAAGGTTAGGCCACTCAGTGATTCGGTTATGCCTCTTGACAGTTCAAGATTATGCCGTTTAGTGATTAAGGGTGCATAAGAGACACACCCTTTTACAGGTCAACGTAGGTCAATGCTTATAGACGCGTAACTGGTTATGCCATTTAGTGGTTCAGTTATATCTCTTAGTGGTTTCGTTATGCCGGTGCATACCGTATGCACCGGAAAAAGGGGTGTGAACCTCGTACTCCTAGTAAGGTTGGCAAAGCAGTAGTTTTCCATGATTCAAATCTTGATTCAAATCTTTTGTGACCTTGTGTTATCAAAATAATGACAACCTTGAAATTCTAATTCTCATGGATGAATGATGCCAATAATATGGGGTATCATCCTTATCTGCGTAGAAAAACCAGTGTTGCTCATGTTACATTAGTCAAACAACTAAAACGTGCAAGAATAATACCATTTCTGAGATAATTGAAGACTTGAAGTCATGCCCGTTTAGTTTTCGGGAATATTGTATGAGAAATATATTTTCAAGTGGAGTTAAGTGAATTAAAGGAAAATAGATTTTAGTTTCTTGTGGTTGTTACTTGTTGAAAACGATTCCTTCCTTTTTGTAGTTTGTATTTTACGGAAAAGTATTTTACCGTGGAAAAAATATCAAAAGTTGTGGGTCCCACAACTTTCCTGGGAAGTGAAGGCAAAGAAAGTTGCAGAAAAGTTGATTTTCTCATACTTTCCTTACCAAGGCCCTGTTTCCCAAAAAGATTTTATGCAAATCCTATAAAATCATTTTCCGTTTTAGTACCTTGATTTTATAGGAAATCTCATAAAATCAAGGAGCTAAAAGGGGAAATATTTCCCATAAAATCTTATGGGAAACAAGGCCCAAAAATACCACCTAAGGGGTTGGCAAACTGGTCTTGTCTTGAAACTTAGGAGTTTGCTCCTACCTCAGGAGGAGGGTCATAATTACTACGAAGAAAGGAACAAGACCCATTGCCTAAGTTTTCAGGCCATGTTTGAATTCATACTGGGATTGGAATGGATAAGGACTTTCAAATTTGGCATCCAATTTCATGACTATTATTGGCTCTAAATTAATTGTATCCATTATTTGGATAGGCATGGATAACGAGAGATTACAGGTCACCACATTATCCCACATTTGTTTTAGGCTAAGAGAATAAGTCTTTACCTTTTTGGGGTGCTAGAAATAATAACAAGTGTGGAAATTATGAAAGTATAGACCCAAAAAAGTAAGTTTAGTGGGGATATAAGAATAATCTCACACATTTGGGGATAAAGTTGGTTAGTGGGGTTATAATCTCACCTAGGAATTGCAACCAAATACCCTCCTGTTGATTCTATTCAAAGTAGGGCACCAAACTTTTCGAGTTCAAGAGACATTCGACACGTTAAAAGCTCATTCAATACCTGATTTGTCCCAACAACAAAAAAAAGCCAAAATCACACATTTTGAGCTCATTAACTTTCGTTATAAATTTCAAGATTAATATTGGACAACCAACTACTTGGGATCGATTCGACTGATATAATATATAGGAAATGATTTTCAAACCTCCCTTTTATCCCCAAACATTTTGTTTTTTGTCTTTATTCGCTTGAAATTACCAAATTGTCCTTCATATGAAAAAAGTGACTCATGAGGCAAGCGTAACTTGGTTGATTTGTTATTACATGAAGTCCAAGGGATCCATTATATAATCATATCATGGAAAATGATTTTTGCACCCCTTTTATCCCCAAATACTCTCTGTCTTTATTCACTTTGAAATTTCCACACAAAATTTCGAACACATTTAAAACTCAGTCGACTCGTTTGTCTTGTTGATCCATCCTAATATAAAACCAATCTTCAATACCTGATTTGTCCCAACAAACAAAAAAAAAGCCAGAATCACACATTTTGAGCTCATTAAACGTTCGTTATAAATTTCAAGATTAATATTGGACAACCAACTACTCAAGCTTGATAAGCTTATACTCTTTGGAAGACCAAGCTACTTGACCTTGGTTCTCATCAAAAGCTCGTTCATGACCGATTCGACTAACATTCACACCATTTTTAATTTGGGATCGATCCGACTGATATAGTATATAGGAAATGATTTTCAAACCTCCAATTTATCCCCAAACATTCTATTTTTTGTCTTTATTCACTTGAAATTACCAAATTGTCCTTCATATGAAAAAAAGTGACTCACGAGGTAAGCGTAACTTGGTCGATTTGTTATTACATAAAGTCCAAGGGATCCATTATATAATCATATCATGGAAAATGATTTTCGCACCCCTTTAATCCTCAAATACTCTCTTTTTGTCTTTATTCACTTTGAAATTTCCACACAAAATTTTGAACACATTTAAAACTCACTCGACCCGTTTGTCTTGTTGATCCGTCCTAATATAAAATATAAAACCAATCTTTTGCCTAGATAATTTTCAAGATGTGATCATTCTAGTTGATAGCAATATGAACAACTACATGAATGATCAACATTATTAGTACTCCAAATATGTCTCTATCCTCTCAAAAAAAGAGGATGGATTGGAGCTCCTTTTTCCCCCAAAATAGATAAATGGAGGCAATTATGGAGATATAGAGTGCGGGTTGGAGATGCCGTTAATTACACCAATATTGAGATACAATTCTACAATGGACCACAGCCCAGAATATGAAACCATCGAAACCGAAAATATATGGCCAATAATCTGAAATCTTTCAATGCGACAATGAATACAAGCAGTCAAACTAGACGAGCAGTTGTTTGGACCTCATAAAATCTAATACAGGTTGTGTAAAATACAGAAGAGATCATAAATATATCAGTACATAAGAAAACTACTAAAACTACTCCTATTTCGTACACAAAACAAATGGCGTGAAGAATATCTCAAGTTCTCAACTGATAAATCACTAAACAAGTTAGCAGTATCCGATACTTCTCCCGGAAAATAAAACACTGGGCCTGTCAACAGTTTGATTTTTAGTGCTCCACCAAGGCAGTCGCAGTTTCTGATAATGGTGCTGCATCAGATCAGAATGAAAACAAACTCTTAAAACCCAAAATTTACAGAAAAAGTTTTTACGAATGACAATGAATTTGATCTTCGGGTTTCTCTCTTCTACTCTCTCGTCGTTTATGTATCAATTCTTGATTGCTTAATTTCCGGAAATACGTACATGGTTCTTCAAATGGAGGTATATGTGACGAAAAAGTGGTGGAACGTGGAAACATTCATAATACTTTTTTTTATTATTATTTACATGTAACGGTTTCACAAAACAAGTCAAAACTAATAATTGACAGTTCCCAATTGTGATGTGCATGCAAAAATACGTCGAAGGAATCAGCCATTCCTCCAAAGAAACTGGTCACTAAAGAATGTCCAGGCATCTTGTATGCAGCACGAGTAGACAACAGCACGTAATGAAAGATACAAGGGATACAGAAAACACTAACCGAAGAAACAAATGGATGCCAAGAAAATCTGATTGGAAGTTGCCACACTGACATACCGAGTAAGTCTTCATAAGAATCTTCCAAAAGTGATATGTCCATTACCAAAGGAGGCGAGAGTACTTGATCCTGAGCTTCCTCCATGTCAAAGTATGACTTCTGTGAGTCTGAAACCTTGTAATTTGCCCCAGTAGCCGAAAGAAAACCATTTATCCGGTAAAACTCCTGAAATGAATCCAAATCATCTATACATCAGATAATCCATTGTATTTTGTATGAGCATAACCATTTGGAGCATGATTATCAACTGAAGGGCCTTGAGATGCAAACAACATTTTGCTCCTCATTGAACCTAGTTTTTTATATGGGCCAAGATGAGAAAAACCATTAGCTGAAAGGGGAACAAAGAAGTGCTGAGAGCCATCATTAGATCGAAATTCCTGTGGCAACTCCAAATTGCAAGTTTGCGTTGACAGAGCTGCTTCTCTGACAGACCGCTTTAGGTTCTGGACATAAGAATCGTCCCTGTCTAGAACACGAGAAAATACTAATTGGGCAAGGCTAGTTAAGCTGAAGATGAAGAAACACCAGCAACTTCAAAAAAAAAAATCTCTTTCAATGCATAGAAAATTCTTATGGAGAATTCTTGTAAAAATAGTAATGCCAGAAGCAAAACTGAAACAATAATGACACTGTTACAAAAGATAAACTAATCTACACCCATTTGGAGGGAATACCCCACCGCTAAGACAAGTTAATAAAAAACCAAAATTTCAAGGAAAGGAGCTAAACACCTCTCTACGATTCAACCTCTCTCTGCTTCACATACTCCTACAAATTGTATAAACCCTTAAGCCTGGGTCCGTTACCCACATACATTTCCAATGATCACTGCAAATTCCGAGAGTAGGTAGTTTGTGACGACGAAAGGAGAGAAAATTCTGAAAGAAGCAAACCCAGAACTGGTACCATGGTGACATCGCTGTGGGAAGCTTCTTGTACCATAAGTATGAAAAGCTGATGAAAACTTAAGAAGTCCGACTCCAGGGCGACCTACTCCCACCATAACGACTGAAACCGTTATTATTCTGGCTTCCATCTCCATGGTCTCTCCATCGTCTCTTCTTCTTACCCTTCTCTTTCCTCGACCCACTTTCTTCACCATTTTCTTTTGCCTTCTTAGCACGTTTCTCCTCCTTAGATGCCTTCCTCTTCTTTCCTGAGGAGGAAGGTGTATTTCCATCATCAAAATTCAATTTCCCTCTGGGAAGTGGTTCTTCCTCATCATCTAATTTCCAATTACAGTAAATTTCCTGCTGACCGTCAAAATTGGCCTGCAATGGCTCTCCCGCACCAGGTAGCAAGTTATTGAATGTCATTTCTCCATTGGACCCTCCTTTTCGTTCCAATAGTACTGTGTCTGGTCTAATTATGGTACCCAAAATGCTCCGGCTGGGGCCTAGGCTAAAGATGGTCTTTGCATTTGTCAGTGTTGAGAAAGCCATGGAAAAAGCTGATTTAACCTGAAGCAATAAAGGCAAAGAAACAAAAGTCAGTTTAACTAAGAAAACTATGAGGATTGCATTGAACCAAGGGACTCTAAGAGTAAAAAAAAATAACTGAAAAATTGGAACCATAAGTGAAAATACCAGAAGGACCTCCAAAGCATGTCAATGAAAAGGTACAATATTGGGGGCCGAGTGGCATCGTCCATTAAGACAGAATGGGCCCATTAGGTGACATAGCATATTATGCGGCCAACCACGTGGGCTACATTAAGTAATGTGGTTGGTACCACGCATCGCGCCAAATCCTGGACTAAAAATGAGCCATGTACACGATTTTTCTAACCATAAGTCAACCGAGCTTCTTTGCAAGTCATGGCCTCTCACGATAAAATGATTCAGTTCCAAAAATAATGGTAAAATGATTCATTAGAGATTTTTTCTTAAAAGAACTTCTTCCAGATTGGGAGTTACAAGACATCAAGAGTAGGCTCAAGGAAAGTATATCTCCCACCTGCCGCACTTTTAGCCCTCTCTCTAATTTATTTCCACAACAGAGATGGATAATCAAGAGTTCAATATCACATCCTCAATATATAGCTCAAATCACCACAATAAAATAAACACGATGAATACAAACTTCCCATGGACCAATAGAAATTATTCAAGGAACAAAAGCTACAGAAATACCACTATGAAATCATGGAGATCAGACCTGGAAATAGCCGTATGAATTCTTCCCTATGTCATTTTCTGGTGCCTGTTATCACCCAAAAATATCCTTAATCAAAGACCTGAAAAGTATCTGATGGTTTAACAGGACAAGATTAATGTCCAGATATGATAGCTCCTTATTTCATCCCAAAGCAGAAACTATCAAAATGAACAAACTATAAACAGAGGCATAGAGGTGACCCCAACCTCTCTCGAAGACTGCTTGGATAGTCCAGAGAAGGTTTAGGTGTAGCTAGCCAACCCATTGAAAACAGCTCAAGATTGAATCAAATTAATAAACACCGCTAAATAAAATAGTCATTCAGACAGATAATGACTTCCCACAAAGTTCGACCAGCAAATGCAAATACTGCCATATTGAGATCATATGTTACCTGTGGGTCCTGAATGGCAAGAAGGAATGGCTTTCCTTGCCCAGTAAACCTGAAAGAGGCACCAAAACCAAGCCACAATGGTCAAAATTGAGTAATGCTGAATTGAAACTACATCAGGAGGTAAACAAGGCACTACTGGTATCTCATGAAAGAGTTTTACCCTTTTGTGCTCTTCAAGAAGAAGGTGCCTTCCCCATTGCAAGACACACCAACATCGGATGTGTTTAATTTGCGTCCATAAATGTCAAAAAAATGAACCTAACTCCAAAAATAAACTCATACATTCAGATAATAAAAATCAATATTTACTTCATTTAACCAATCAAAACAACACCCCATGTTCGTAATGAAATTACGCTTGGATTTGATTAATGAAATTTTATTCGCTGTTCAAAAAAAAAAATGAAATTACACTTGGTATTTCGTGACGTGTTGTATGATCTACCAACAGAACTATTCCTATTACTCGCACATCATTTTCCAGCTTACAATTTAGAGATAGGCGGGTCTCTTTCACAAGCATCTCTCTCTTGTACCTACTATATCTGAAACTAAACGGTGCTCAAACAATCCAATGCACATGCACTTTGGCAGAAGTTTCAATAAAAAGGTCATAGGATTAAAGGAGAAATCACTCCTGGAGAAAAATGATAGCATATACGGTACAGTTAAGCAGAAAAACATACCAACAGAACCCCCAAGTTGTGTTCTGGAGCAGCTTGCTGCTCATGGACACTCTGTATAACCAAAAAGTAAACAATAAAAAATGGAAGCATACCAACGTATTGCTTGAACCACAAAAGGCAACTAAAAAACTTCAAGTGAGAAAGAAATGACTTCTTATATCCCTAAAAGAATTTCTTTTGGGACGTAAGTATGACAAAAAAAACATTTTAATCTGGCTGTGTACGATCTGATCCCAAATTAATTAACAAATTCCATTTCAATTACCCGTAGCATTGCCATAAGCATGGTAAGGAGTGCATATGAACTAATTCCACCCGTATATACCTGTGTATTGAGACTCTAAAATTAGGCCATTCACGAGGAAACGTTATTCAGACAATTAAGTACTAACTAAACAAATCACACCTCATTTAACTCTCTTTGCTGCAGAAAAACTTTCAAGATCAAACACAATGGCCGTAATGGAGGCCACTTTGATACGGCATCCTGAAAAGAGAGCAATGCATGTATAAGAAACTGCATGCACCTTAGAGAAAGCTCCCGCATGTACATCGTAACCGAAACTTCCACGATGAATGTGTATCTGTTTTTTCTTGACAAGAACTGGACGTGTTCTATCAACTACACGTGCTTTTGCGTGGGTGGATGTGTATATTACAATTTCATACATCAAACAAGAGAAGTCAAAAGAAACCTCTATGAACTCAGCAGCTTTTGGCCCGTTTTCTAGATCAAAACTGTGACAAAAGTACCACATGTATAGTTAGACAACCAACTTGATATTTACTGTGTCTAGTCAAGAGATCATAGACCTGAAAGCACCAAGGTAAACCTAGGAACAGCTCAATATTGCCTAAAAGGAAATTTTGAACTCTTGAACCTTATATCAAACGCGACACCACTTCTCTTCTCCACAAATTTGATAATCGGCACACGTGCCTTTGCAATCACCTGAAAATTTGAACAAAATGTACGTCATTGAATATCTCTAAATGCTCATCATAAATCTGTAGTTGTGAAATAAGCCTCACCTGTATCTTCTTGGCAACGCCTCTTTGCGATAGGGCCCTAGCGAGGGCTTGCAAACCCATTTGCGGACTTCTAATATCTGACCCCAGAATCACAACCTAGATTTTGCAAATTGGGTCCCTTTGTTGTAGTGATTAATTACCAAAATTGTGATCAACAATCAAGTAATGGATAAGAAGAAGAAGAAGATTACACAAGGACGGAATATATAGAAAAAGAACTTCTTTATTATTTCATGGTAAAAGCAAAATCCATCCCAAAATTGATGTCCCAAAATACTATTCACACCTCTCAAACAATCATTTATATTTTTTAAGCTATAATGAATTATACTATGCAATATGGATCTTGTTTGATAGATTCTGCTTAGTTTTATTAAACAAAGTCTTTAAAATCGAAAAAAGTATTATAGATTGCAATACATAGATGATTTTTGGAGGAGTTGAATAGTAGTTTTGGACATCCATTTTGGTATGGAGGGAGTATATCTGAACAGAGGGTAAAAATAAGGCATTTGAAATAATACTCTTCTCATGAAAAAATTGTGAAAATTGGTCCCATTGGACAACGTATAAGTCATAAATTGGGTCAGCAAAGGAATACAGTATTCTATGCAATCTAATCAAGTTTGACACGATATGTTCCTGAGAATCATGATTCATTATGGAAAACATTCTCCAATGTAGTTAAGCGCCACATTCTACAGACTACCACACAGGACTAAGTACCCAACAGCTATGTCAAATTGTCTCTATCCCACATGATGTAACTTCTCTTATGCCGGTTATCACTTGAAGCTTTAATGTCCCAAGGAATTGGCTTTGGGCATTCCCTGCACAGCTTAGGTGGAGAGCAGAGAAGGCCCTTCGAGCAATGAAAAAAGTCTTTTTATTTCCATCTCTGTCCAAAGGTCTCACAAGTGGAGGAGCAAGGAAACATGTTTCAATTATCCTTCATCAACATAATCTCTAGTTCAATCCATTCAGGCAAATAGCACGACCTTATAAACAAAGCATACATTTAATCAATGCATGGCCTAGACAATCTAATCTTGCTTGGAACTAGAAATAATGAAGAGTTTGGGAGTGAAGGATAAAATACAGCACCAGTGACCATGCACAACCATGGGATTGGCTTCCCACAAGAACATAAGTTGACTACTCATAGAACAACCAGGAGGAAGCAATAGACTTACATCAATATCACTAGTTGGAAGATATAGCCCAGTCTTGAACGACCCAAAAACTTCTACCTGCAAGTAATAATACATTTATTAACGTGTCACGACTATGGTATGAGGGTGTCCGCCTGCTCGTGAACAGTGTGAGAAAAAGAGATAGACCTTGCAGTTGGGCCATATATAATGGATAACTTCAAAGACACTCTGTACTGCAGCATTTCGTAATGCTTGCTCTTCTGGAGTAGGTGAGAGAAAGTTGCAGAAATCCAGTATCTCTGCAATATCAACAACCCGGTAATTCAATGAGGATACGCTTCCAGTTTCTTATCAGAAAATTTCTACTAGAGAGTCTCTAACCTAGTAAATACATTACAGAAGATTAAAACCACCTAACGTTCACTCAAACAAAACATGCATTGCTGATAACTTGAGCCTGATTTGGTTGCAATTTTAAAAACACAAAACATCAAACGTGTCATCGACCGGTACCAATTTTTTAGTGAAATTCGTGAAAAGTTTTGAGGATCCGAAAACATATTTTTTCGGAACTTAAAAAATGGAACTTTGAAGAAAAGTTCTTCTGAAAACTAGTTTCGAAAAAACTCTCAAACCCGAAAACTTTTCTGTTTACCAAACAGGACCTTACGATCTACACGAATTCCCAGGGCCTAAGCCATCTCAAGCCTAGTCTACTTGACTTAGAGCATCTTCCGCACTTACCCTTTTATCCTTCGAACTCAAACTTCGAGTAAAAACCCCTTAAAACCAACTCCACTACTTGACTCAAACCCATACTCAAAATTTCCACCTAATTTCGAACCGAATCAGGGAGCCTCAAATTTATACTCAAAAACAGAATCAGGAAGCCTCAAATTTATACTCAGAACTTTTAAAGGCTTGTTTTGCTCCTCACAATTTACAAATATGCCATTAATGAAGGTTTTTTTCTCAATTTTTTGCTTTACTCAAACATGTGCTTATCTTATCAATTAGAATACTTCATACCAACGAAGCATTGCTCAAATTTCTACAATAAACAGAGAACGTACACTATACCTTTATGTAGCTGAAGCATGGGGCTCCTAAACCGACAATTGGCCCTAAACCAACCCCCTTCAAGCCTCTTCTCCGGTTCCTTAACCGGAGTCGCAGCCACCAAACTAACCGGAATCAAATCAACCGTAGTTTCATCGGCGTCTAGGGCGAGAGAGAAGTAATCTGGTGCGGCGGCCGCAGGAGAGTGGGACTCGACAGCGGAGAGGGAAATTTCGTTGCGAAAGACTTGGTAAGACTCGGAATCGAGGGGCGGCGGAGGCGGCGGGTGGGTGGAGGTAGAGAGGGAGAGTGGGCTTAGGGCTTCGTACAGGAAGCCCTGGACTTCCATTGGAGTGGGAATCCAAGCGGGCTGTGTTAATTATTGGAGCACGCTCTGTAGAGAAAGACGGCGAAGAACTTTTACGAGTCAGTTTTGTTTGCGTCGTTATAGTAGTAGTAGTTATGGTTTTACGGACCCGACAAATATATTTTTCCCTTTTAGGGCATTGTTTGTTTGAGACTTTGTTTATTAAGGACATAACTTTCTCAACCAAGAAAGGGAAACAATTTTTACTTGGATATGAATGAGAATGTTTCTGTCAATCTTCATATAATCATATCTTGTAGATCATTAGGTTAAATCACACCTCCACTATGATTGGAATCCAGGTGAGTGTTGTGCAGTAAGTGTTGTACGGTAAAATTACGTCGTTCTGCTCATTTTTATGGTACATCTCCAAAGATTCCAAGGGCCCTATTTGGAGAGAGTTAATTTTGGGGTTCAATTTTAGGGGTTTAGGCTTTTGGGGTAGGGTATAGTGGGTTTAGACACTTGGATTTTGGCATTTTGGGTAGGGGGTGGGCATGCCTGACACGAAAAATAAAATAAATCTATATAATTGAACTAAAAATAAACATATTTATGAGTAATTTTATACATTAGACATTAGTTTGATGAACTGTCAAGTTATAAAAGCAAAAATTTAGCTAGAAGTAGGACTTTTTGACATGACAAGACAACCTGAACCCGAAACATGACACGAAAAATTGGTGAGTTGAAAAATATTGTGGAAATTCATAAATAAGATTGTGATAAATGACACGAAATTACTTGTTGCCCACCCCTAATTTTGGGTTTAGGGTTTAGGTACTTTGTAGTGGTTTTTTCTCCTCCAAATTAGGCCCCGAAAACTTTGGAGGTGTACCATAAAAATGAGCAAAACAACATAGTTTTGCCGCACAACACCGACGCCGAATCTACTGCTATGATTGTTCAAGTCAATCAAACAAAATAGTTGGAGTTTGAAGAGACTTTAACTTTTGATATTTTCTTTTCCAGTTGACATATATGTTACTCTATGTTGGCAAACTTTCTTTTGGGTTCTGGTCAAGCAAGGCGGATCCGGGGGTCTTGTAGCGCCCCAAAGAGTTACATGGTTGTAGTCCCCGATCATAGCCGTTCAATAGTGTATTCTATAGTTTGGATTTAAAATGAACTCGTCCGGATAAGAGTTATCTCTTCCAAGGAAAAGTTCTATTTAAATCCGAACCATTGATTGTTGAGATGAACAACTGAGATAGGCGCTACAACCCTGTGGCGCTTTGGGGAGCTACAGTTAGGAGCTGGGTCCTTGTAATGAGGGATTTACTACAAGGTTGTAGTGAGCTCATCCAGGCATCCACCTTGATAATGAACGCTCGGATTTTAATCAGAACAATGAACAGCTCGAATCATTTGGAGTTCGGATTAAATCCGAGCCGTCGTGCCAAGATGGACGGCCGGATGGGGATGGGGCTAACTACAACCCCTCACTACAGGCCCCTGCTTCCCCTTTTGAGAAATGTGGAGAGAAACTAAAAGCAGTACAAATCGAACTAGAAAACAAAATGAAAAAAAGACAGAAAATTAAGCAAAAATATGGAGTATGTGTTTATCTAATGAACTTTTTTTGACTTTGGTCAATAATCAAATGTATAAACCAGTTATAAAAAACTAGAATGGATTAGTTGGACAAACGCTACGTCCATTACTCAATAGCTTGGGATTTTTATGCAGAATAAATTTGAGGGAAAATGACCAATAAATGGTTTTTAAAACTAATAATACCAATTACATGGTAAGGTTTTTCAAAATGACCGAATACATGACAAGGAAAAAAATAATTCCACATACATGGTACCAACATTTCGACTGACAAAAATACCCCCAGGTAAAAAAATCCCCAATAATTTCCCCTCCCCGTAAATTGACACTTTACGTCCACAATCTAACAAACTTGCTCTGAGCAAGAACAAAACATGCTCTTTATATAACACTGACGTGCATTGTGTATGAAACCACAAGCACCTGACTATTCTTCCCAGAAATTTTATTTCTCATTTCCTTGGGTTCTTAGATGGCATGAAACATGCATACAAGTCCATCCGTTCGACGTTCCATTGTCAATGGGGTGACTTTTGCACTCTTTTTATAACATGAAAAACAATATATTGTCACTGACACTGAAAAACTTGCTCCGAGCAACAAAAAAACGTGCTCTTTGTATAAGCTTGACATGCACTGTGTATGAAATAAACAAGCACCGGACATATTCACCGTTGGCACTTATAAACAAATTAAGCTACTCGATTTTGATCCTATGTTTGCTGAACTTGTCCAAGATTTAATTTTTACATGAACAAATCAATCTTAAGCTACTCGTTCGACGTTCCATTGTCAATGGGGTGACTTTTGCACTCTTTTTATAACATGAAAAACAATGTACTGTCACTGACACTGAAAAACTTGCTCCGAGCAAGAACAAAACATGCTCTTTATATAACACTAACGTGCATTGTGTATGAAACCACAAGCACCTGACTATTCTTCCCATAAATTTTATTTCTCATTTCCTTGGGTTCTTAGATGGCATGAACCATGCATACAAGTCACCGACACTGAAAAACTTGCTCCGAGCAAAAAAAAAACGTGCTCTTTGTATAAGCTTGACATGCACTGTGTATGAAATAAACAAGCACCATACATATTCACCATTAGCACTTATAAACAAATTAAGCTACTCGATTTTGATCCTATGTTTGCTGAACTTGTCCAAGATTCAATTTTTACATGAACAAATCAATCTTAAACTTTTATCAAAACTTGTTAAGCTTACCCAAACTCATGGGCATTTCATCGAACACTTAGTACGCATAGCTTTTTTCTTCTTTTTTGAACTGATTGGTACGCATAGCTTAGATCACCACATTTGCAGTACATGAAGCATTTTTCGAATCAAATATATAAATAAATTCCATCTTTCCGGCATGAAATTATTCCAATAAGTAACCGATAAGAGGTTCTACTAATGGCAACATCAACTTGAGGGCATTCCGCAGCCAGTGCATATGGTTGTGACCCTAAATACAATAAAGTGCAGTAGAAATAGTGGAGAAGAAGGATATAAACACAGGATATAATTGTTCACAGATTGATCCATTCTTCACCATCATTAAAAATTGGACTCAGAACATGAAATCCTAGGTAAAGTTCATTACGTAAAACCCAATTGGAAAGATTAATTTATAGGGTACCAATATTTTTCATCAAAGTATCTTTTATGCTTTCTCAGGAACTAGAGAAGCAAAATTTCCACAGATCTGAAGATGACGGGTCTAAACTCTCCACCTTTTTCAACGAACGCCGTTGGGTTTGCCGCCGGTGATGGTGGTGTTCGTCGGGTGCGGTAGTGGTGTTCGTCGGCTGCGGTAGTGGTGGCGTCACTCTTCTATCTCCCTCTCCGGAAGACTGGAACGAAGAGAAAGGGGGGAAATCTGGGAAGGGGAATGAGAGAGGAAAAATGGAGAGGGTATTGTGGGCGTTTCATCTATAAAATGCCATGTATGGGTAATTTTTTTTTTCCTTATCATGCTTTGGGCATTTGTGAAACCATGCCCATGTTTTTGGTATAATTTGCCCCAACTACCATGTATTGGTCATTTTCCCTAAATTTGAAGAAGATACCACAGATAGCAGAAAAACCCGTATACAATTGTCAACGACAGTGAAGCGCGAGTTCTGAAACACTAGTCGACTAGCTATCACTCTCAGAAAACTTAAAAAGATACTACAAGCAAAATGGTCAGGAGTTAAAAAAATGGTTAAGACACGATTTCAATTTCGAGAAACGAGAGGAAATACATTAAAACTGAAACGGTCCAGATCGTAAATAGTATTCACATCGTATCGAATTGAACCATATAATCTACAATTGTATCACGAGTAACAAATACAAATAGTTATTCGATCAATACAGGTAGTAAAGAATGAAAACTTCACCAACCAACACCGTGGCGGCTAACTATGGGAATTGCAAGATTTGCCAGATCTTTTACCTAAGCATCAACTTAGCACTATCCCTTCCAAGGAAACCCTTTGTAGTCTACCAAACCAAAAGCACCCCTTGATTTTTGGCCTCCAAGAACTGAAGCAGTCGGCACTTGATTGTTTCATGGCCGGAAATGTACAGCAATGCTGCAAATGACCGTATCCCCCTCACGTGTACACTGGATGCAGAAAGGGCCATGTCGAGTGAGAGAGAAATGGTAGCAGAAAGAAGGCAGTGAGATTTGTATTACTTCTATTTCGTACACAAAACAAATGGTGTGAAGAATATCTCAAGTTTGCAACCAATAAATCGCTAGACAAGTTAGCAGCAACCGATACGTCTCTTGGAAAATACAACACCAAGCCTGTCCACAGTTTGATTTTTAGTGCTCCATCAAGGCAGTCTCAGTTTCTGATAATGGTGCTGCATCAGAATGAAAACAAACTCTCAAACCAAAAATTTACAGAAGAAAAAAGTTTTATGGACATTAATGAATATGATCTTCTGGTTTCTCTCTTCCACTCTCTCACGGTTAGTCTCAAAATTCTTGATTGTTTAATTTCTGTATGTACATGGTTCTTCAAATGGAGGTATATGCTACGAAAAAGTGGCGGAACGTGGAAACATTCATACAACTTTTTTTTCTAACATGTAATGGGTTCACAAAACAAGTCATAACTAAAAATTGACAGTTCCCAACTGTGATGTGCATGCAAATATGCGTCGAAGGAATCAGCCATTTGTCCAAAGAAACCGGTCACTAAAGATGTCCAGGCATCATGTATGCAGCACGAGTAGACAACAGCACACACAATGACAGAGACATAGGGATACAGAACAAAATAACAGAAGAAACAAATGGATGCCAAGAAAATCTGATTGGTTGTTTCCACACTGACATACCGAGTAAGTCTTCATAAAAATCCCCCAAAAGTGATGTGTCCATTACCAAAGGAGGCGAGAATACTTGATCCTGAGCTTCCTCCATGTCAAAGTATGATTTCTGTGAGTCTGAAACCGTGTAATTTGACCCAGTAGCCGAAAGAAAACCATTTACCCGGTCAAACTCCTGAAACGAATCCAAATCATCTAAAACATGAGATAATCCATTGTATTTTGTCTGAGCATGATCATTTGGAGCATGATTATCAATTGAAGGGTCTTCAGATGCAAACAACATTTTACTCCTCATTGAACCTAGTTTTTTATCTGGGCCAAGACGAGAAAACCCAGTAGCTGAAAGGGGAACAAAGAAGTGCTGAGAGCTATCATTAGATCGAATTTCCTGTGACAACTCCAAATTGCAAGTTTGCGTTGACAGAGCTGCTTCTCTGACAGACCGCTTTAGGTCCTGGACAAAAGAATCGTCCCTGTCTAGAACACGAGAAAATACTAATTAGAGATGGTAAATATAGTTTTTTTGGCTTATTTTTTTACTTTTCAGAAATTTTCTAAAAATTTCTATTTTTACTTCCCAATCAATCTCATGGGAAAAGTAGAATTTTTTTACCAAAAGCTAAAAAATTCACTAAGACAAAAAAAAGATGACAATTCAAAAATATAAATTAAAGAGTACAAATTCAACGTGAGATCAAGACAGATACATTAGAAGCCTTTCAGAAAGCCATGAAAAGTGGGAGAAGAAACAGAAAATACAAAACCTTGTGGGGCCATGTGACTGATCGATGGAGCCTGATCCACAGACTTCCTTTCTGATATATTTTCTGTATGATTAGTTTGAGCAGAGGTGTGCCGCTTTTGCATGTTACCACCTTTACCAGAAGAGTTCGGTGTCACGCTAAACAAAGGAGGGAGCTTTAAGGCAGGGGGACTGACTGACACTTTGTCTAGATGAAGTGTTGACAATCTTGAAGTCATATCAGCAGCCTCATTGTTGCTATTTTCCTGTACAATTAAGGATGGAATCATTTAGGTAATGTAAGTGGCATAGACTGGTCAAACGTAGATAACAATTCAACTAAATATCATTCACAGAACAAATACCATCGTTCTTCCGCTGCTCTGTGCTGGACTAGATAAGGTTGATCTGCCTTGATGCTTGGAAACTGGGGGAAGGTTGATATTATTCACTTCCTCTGTGAGCTCCGTTATTGAATCTTGTATTGCTGGGGCAACACCCTTCAGTTGATTTATGAGCACCTGTATGTCACAAGTTTGTGAGGAAAACATTGAAACACAGAAGTAGTTGGTGATTTAGTAAGCATGCCAGATAGTCAATGACGAACTTAATGTAGAATGTGCTTCGGAGGCATTCGAGATCCAACTCATAACTGTAGAGCAGCTATGAATAATAAACATATGACATCACTAACCCATAGGCAATCAACTTCACACCAAATGAATCAGTTACCAACCAGTAAACACATGTGAATCAGTTATCAAATAGTAAAGTCAAGTATTGGGTGGAGCCAGTAGACTTTGATGGAATTTCCTCTAACTTATCAACCGGATGAGTATATTCTACAATATACTCAAAGTCGTAACAAGTCAGATTGTGTTCAAATATAATTAGATAGCTTGAATTCAGAGGATAGATTGGGTGAGAATTTTGTCTTTCATTTCTTGAACACTTATCTACACACTCACCTCACTGGCTTCACCTCAACAGAAGTACAGAACCAAACTCTCCATGAAGAATCATATTCATTGCAATTATTTGTAGCCATACCAGACATCAGGTTCTCCATCTCAACAATCCACTAAATGTGTTCATCGATTGATAACTTCTTGATTGCCCAGAAGTTTGTTCTATTGAGCATGAGACATGAGTAGCCAGGTAGCACTCTCATTACTCAAAAAGCATTTACTAATCACACCACCAAACTATCATTACTCAAAAACATTTACTAATCACACCACCAAAATGCATTTGTCCACTATATTCATCTCACTCAGTTTCATGGGCAAAATCCTTTCAACTTCCCACCGTCAATGGTCAATCAGTCCTAGGTCAACATGGCCAATATGATTACAGCCTACCAACCATCACCATACCATGGCCAGTTTCTATTTGGAATCAACCAAAACTAAAAGTTTTGTGCCCTCATTTTCCCCTCCCCAGTTCAAGAGGTTTACAATGGGTTGAACCCATAAAAACTTCCTTTTTGCCAGCCAAAAAGCACTTTGGATAGTAGCATCTGCCAGTATATGTGCACCAAAATCTTGCTATGTTGAATGAGCCGTCTACATATTTCTGACAAAGCATTAAGCACAAACCAGACACCTCAATTTAAACATTTCTCCATCCTCAAAATCTATACAACTTCGAAATCAAGATAAGTAGTCACCAATTAACGGAATTGCTCCAAATAAGGAACACATAAAGCAACCAATTTTCTACTTCAAGTTTTAAAAAGCAGCAGTACCACATATTTGTCCACCACTTACAAGTCACAGTCATGGTAGAACATGGCAACCAAGAGATAAGGGCAAACAGTTATCAAAACGATCATAATATAATGATAGCAAATACCCATGATGTTTACAAGCGTATTTCCCAATATCAAGCAGTTACTGAGCATATGAAACTGCTCCAAGATAGGGCTGAAACAGTAAATTTAGGGTTTAAACTGGAAGGACTACTACGATGCCTAGAAGTCAATATGTAAAAATTTGGAACAGAATATCTTTACCTGTATGCTAGCCAAGTGTTGCCGGTGTTCAGCAAGAGTTGTTGCCAATGATTCCGCATGGCCGCTACTACTGTCGTTGTGTGAAGTTCGTAGAAGCTCAGGACCTTCCCCATCATTGGCCTTTGTCTAAATCACCAACAGTTCAATAAATGTTAACACCTCAAAGGTGATGGCCAAAGAGTACATCCCACAATAAGGAAAAAACAAAACCAAAAAATTAGAAACCAATAAACCTGAAACTCAGCAGAATGAATCGCTTAGTCACAAGCCAGAATGTCAAATACTGTACATTGCAATGTAAAGTTTTTGGCAAAAAAGAAACACAGGAGAGATTTGACCAATTGAAAGACACATTATTAGGTTCACACTTCACACAAACGTCTGAGAAAGCCTCTCTGACAAGAAATTTACCAAGTAAAACAACCTAACTCCGTTAATATGTTTTCATACCCATTGAGGTTTGCAATACAAATATTTTTAACTATTATGCTTCTAGATCTAACATGCCTTCGAAAACTGCCTAATAACCATGCATGAAAAGTTTCTCTTAACAAAAAATGATCAATGCTCTTCCAGGTATCATGCAAAAAATTAATACTGTCTAAAACATAGCATAAAACAGATTCACAGAACATCATTCGATATGCACATCTTCTAGAGTAAATCCACAGAACAAATAGGATGCTTTTTCAGGATTACCACGCAGTTTAGCTCCATAAACGAAAACAGCATACCAGATGAAGTGACTGTTTATGAATGCGTTGTAAGGCATGCGTCCATCGCCTGAGAATTTCTGCTATATCAACAGTAGGGTTGACTCTTCCACTTCTGTCATCCACTCGAGAAAATGTTCCGTCGTTTTGCACACAAGAAGAATCGAAACCATTATTTGGGTTTTCTCTATTGGTGTTGGCACATGATCCATCTGTGTTTTCGTTGTCATCTAATAGATTACCAGGGTGGGCAGAAAATGCATCTGTATAGGGTACCTGAGAACTTTGATCCATAGCTGCAAGCAAAGATGATCCAGATATACGGTACCTGAATAGGGACATTAGACATTACACAGGAACACAACATGTACAAGGGTAAATGCCACACAAACACAAATATCACATTACGGAAAATCACCTATGCTCTCGATGAGCTATCAGGTCCTCAATAGGGCCTGAGGCAAGAACTTCATGTTGACCTGCACATAATAGTAGAGAGTATCAAGATTCATGGACAAAATAATGTATATACAAAGTAATTAGCCCCATAACAGAAGAACTAGATTTATAATGCTGATTGTTAATTATCAAGAGTTAGGAAGAAAGGAGGGTCTGGTTCTGATTATTCCGATATAAATAACATGTAGATGTTAAATGAGTACTTTTAGGTGAGACCAGCCCTCTATTATGAAAAACTGGAAGGTCGGAAGGACGAGACTGCCCGCCTAAAACTGAATGGGCTGATGCATGCAATTTAAGCATGAAGACACTATGCCAACAAAAAAGGCATGTTCTTCATATATACGATATCCTGAACGAGTACTTGTAAGTATAGGAAAAACGAACCTATATCAATCACAAAACTAAAAGGTACAATATACATTCACATTTATGTGCAGATTAGCACCAGAAATTTTACAGAGATACAAATCATCATGACCAGTGTAGGGGGATATGAAGCTTCCTCACATCTACATAGATCTGATATAGCTAAAGAAGCGAGCATTTTATGGTTGACACTGTGGTTAGCCAGATCCAAAAGCCAACCCTTAGATTCTATATGGTGAGCCAAACATCTCACTAATTATTAGAAGTACAACTCAATTCAAGAAAGCCTTATTCCAAGCAAGGCCACAAATAGTGCTTAATTAATTGTACAAGGTCAAATATAAGGGTTTACAGGCAATACAAAGAGGCCAACAAAATGTTTGCAAGTACCCTTTCGAGATAATAAGGAATCCCACAAATGAGTGGCTCTTTGAACTAAATGAGAATTCTGGCTCGAGCTAGATACAAGTTCATCCCAAGGTTCCCCTTCCAACTTTACTTTATTCCTCAGGTCATGTAGTTTTTCGGCTTCCTGCTGCAAATAAGCCTGAGTCCCAATATTTCAAAGCAATGTGTAAGATAAACCAAATCCCTCAAAAAATATAAGACATATAAGTAAGCATAAGCCCCAAAAGTTTACCCTATACCTCTTCAGCACAAAGACCACGAAACTCTGCCGTCATTTCATGAGCCAAATTTGACCACATAGCCTGTCTTTGGACTGCTGTCTCGGCATTTTTCAGAAATCTCCTTCGTTCAAGAGCTATTCTAGCCTGTGAAGCCATAGGACACTCAAGTCAGAGGTATTCACCAGCAGTAATCTCATTCAGAAAATTAGAAATGATGAAACCAAATAATATACCCCGAACACACCATTTTGTGTTTCTACCTACTCTTTTGCTTGTCGACCAACCGCTTAATGTGTTAGAAATATCAAAACGGGGTGACGATGTTAATACTCTTATATCATAGGAAAAAATGTCCTACTTCTCACCCCCCCCCCCCCCCCCCCCACATAGCCTGGTTGTCTTCCAATAGCCCTTGATGGGGCTGGAGTAGCTATGGCTCTTTTGTCCCATCCTGACCCACCAGGGGTTTAGAGTCCCCATGGTCACGCCCACAAGAGGGCGCTATCGCCCCCCTCCTCCACCCTCGTAGGTCAGACCAAAAAACTTGTAGTACTAACAAACTTGCCACAAAAGAAGAATTTATCTTATCCAAATTGCTAGGATATAGTTGGAAGTGGCCATAATACAAGCCCTTGATGAAATCCATGTCCTTTTCCTTTTAAATTGGCAAAATAAAGATTTTATACGCAAAGTTACCTTCGTTACAGGAAGCAGCGTAGCAGCATGTGACAAAGCTACGTCAGTCAGTGAAGAAGGCAGCGGGTTAGAAGCAACATCAGATGCAAATGTTCGCCTATGAACCTCCCGCAAAGCATGCAAAGAAAGTTGCCATAAGAGTTCAACAAATCTGCAGTGAACATACAGAACTTGTGACCTACTTCATGATCATCATCAAACATATTTTTTAGGACATATTTGCAGCTATGTTTCACCAGCATTTTAGTGAAAGCCTGCGTATAAAAAGAGTGTGAACTAGAGAAGCAGAACTGAAGAAGTGTGTTGTGTGTGTGATGCCGTGATGCCGTGATGGTGTGTACATGTAAGTCAGTAAGTTTCAATATGAGTTGCACACAGAATAGAGGGGGTAAATAGAAACAATAAGACTCCTGGTGTATGAATGTCCAAAACTAAGTTTTCATGGTCAGGGAAAAAGCAGCAATACTCAAATTTTCTAGAGCCAAATATTTCCCTAACATATCTAATGTCTTAAAAGCTAACACACTTTAAGGATCACCCTAAAATGGAAATTGTTCT
This sequence comes from Vaccinium vitis-idaea, assembly GCA_963854785.1. Classification (NCBI taxonomy): domain Eukaryota; kingdom Viridiplantae; phylum Streptophyta; class Magnoliopsida; order Ericales; family Ericaceae; genus Vaccinium; species Vaccinium vitis-idaea. Next base: position 5,995,084 of record OY978219.1, on the reverse strand, counting down.
TACATTGCCATTGTTATTGTTCCGTTACCAGCATATTACAACTCTGGCAGACAACAAATGTTTTGAAAACCAGACTGATGAGCCAACCAGAAATGGGACAGGATGGAGGCCAGAGGGTCACCGGTTCAATAGTCAAGTCAACTGGGTTGTATCGTGACATCATTATTATGTTATAAATATAATTTAAAATCAGTAATCAATCTTAAAAGACATAATTGTATCTTTATCTATTTAAAATTTGAATGTATGCTGATTAGTTTCTTTTAGTTTTTAATATAAACAATTTCAAAGTTTCGGTCGGGATTACAACCAAGTTTTGAGTTTTAGCATAGAGATTGTGATGAGACTGAATCAGACTTCAAGAATCGGGAGTGCTTTATCAACTTTGTGCTTCCATCTTGCACAAAGTTGTTGTCCTTTGGTCCCACATTGGCTGGAGACTGAAGGTGGAGGCATTGGCATCATATCCATAAGTCTCGTGTGGGTGTTATTTTTCTACCATGTGTTGTGTGGTTCAACAATTACCGCTCCAGGTTGCTCAACCTAATACAAGTACAAGAGGTGCGCTGGGTTTTTTTAGGTTTTGCTACAAAGGAGAGCGCTGCTGCAGATGAAACAATTTTGGGTGGCTGACCAGACCTAAACTTGGATTGATGATCAACAGTTAAAACTGATTCAACCGGGCAGTCAGTCTGATTTTTAAAACATTGCGGACAAATATGACAAAGCAATGCTAAATCAAAGATCCAAACGAGTTTGCTTCCCAGTCTTAGCAACACTTGTATTCATCACAAAGAAAAGCACAAGTTTTAACCAGCCAATATTAACCATAACCCTGCCAACTTCCCTTAACCATAATCCTGCCAACTTCCCTTAACTGCAACCCAACATAAACCACACTTTCAGGATGCATCATGCTATAGCTCCCTCTTACTAACACACGTTCTGAATACCACAATTCCAAAATTGATCAACTCAACCACGCAGCTCTTTGAGACAAGCTTCAATGCTAATGTAACTGACAAAACAAAAAAGTAATACATCTCGAACATGACAAAAAACAACACAGAAAACATCAAGGGGCTGTTTGATTGGCCGGAACCAAATAAAAAATGGGATCGGATTACAAATCCCTTGAGAGTTTCCACCTTTTAAAGCATCCAACTCAAAACTAATTGACAATGAAGAGGGAGGCTCCCCAGCCCATGTATTAGTTTGGGAGTTAACAATCAACCAATCCTACATAAACAAGGGTATATACGATACCTTAGGCAATGTGGTAAATGGATTCACCGAAATGCTTTTCCATTGAATTTTCTCATCCTATATGATTATATGTTATTTAATACCCCTCCATACGAACAGGGAAAGGCTTTGCAGCTATCCAGAAGATCCCCTTACTGTATATGGGTGCTAGCGCTTTACTAATATAATAGAACGTAAAGGCTCTTCTTCTGTTCTACGAATCTAACTAATCTATGCTACTACTAAGTGTAGTCAGACTAGGTCTTCTAGAGTGAACTAGCATATTCAAGCTTATAATATTTTGTGCTACTGGAACCATAAGCCGCACTATACTTCACTGAACCTCCTTATGCCGCTCGCAGTTAGTTGGGCAAAACAGACATGGTTTGTAGCAAGGAGTAGAGATTGAAGAAAAGCTTTTTAAGCAACAAACCTTGGTCCACAACACATAGCTAAAGATGAAAACCTTGAATTGCTCCTTGGTAGTGACAAGAGCAGAGAAGCCGCTGAGGCCCATATACTAATTTGGGAGTTAAAAATCAGCCAACCTCATATAAAACAGGGCAATATTCGATACATTAGGCAATGTGGTATACGGATTCCGCTAACTATTTTTTCATCGAATTTTCTCATCCTAGGGGATTATTTAATCCCTCTGCACTTAATTTTGGCTAGTCAAACACAGTTTGTAGCAGCGAGTAAAGGTTTGACAAAAAGGTTTCAAGCAACAAACCTCAGTCCACAACACACAGCTAGATACGAAACCCACGAATTGCTCCTTGATAGTGACAATGAGTAGAGAGGCTACCCAAGCCCGTATACTAATTTGCGAGTTAACAATCAACCAATCTTATATAAACTAGGGTATATGCGATACCTTATAGGGCTTAGGCAATGTGGTATATGGATTTGCCTAACTATTTCTCCACTGAATTTTTCTCATCCTGTTGGATCATTTAATCCCTCACACTTAGCTCGGCCAATAAAACATGTTTTGTAGCAAGGAGTAAATGTTGAAGAAGAAAAGGTTTTAAGCAACCAACCTCGGTCCACAACACGTAGCTAGAGACGAAACCCTCGAATTGCTCCTTGGTAGTGCGCCTTGCGATTCCAACTCACTTATTATGCTTTGCACAACCTAAAAAAAAAAATAGATCAACAGCAAGACAAGTAACATACATTTACCCAAAAAAAAAAAACAAGTAACATACACAAGTATAGAAAAACAAGCTCAACATCTACATCATAAAGCAAACCCCGATTCAATGACAATAAAAGCTTAAATTAAAATTGGGCCCCCCAAGATTAGTAAGTGCACGTACGCTGCCGAGACAACAAAAAAAAAAAAATTGCACGTACGCTGGCCAGACACATAAGAATCACACAAACACAAAAGCTAAAATTACCTTCCGAAAGTCGCGGGATTGCGCTGAATCGAAAATTGGCCAAACCTTATCGAAGTCCTGAAAAGCACAATAGATCGAAATGAAATTCAACTTCATTTCTTAAACAGCAAGATATTTAAATACGGAGAGAGAGAGAGAGAGTACTTTAGCGGATTGAAGTGGACCTCTGAGAGAAGCCAAGATGAAGTAGAGAAGCTGTTCGCCCAATTTAGGGTTGGAGTGGCGGAACAGGCCGACACGAGGAGTGGCATTGTTGGCTCCGACGCCGATGATGGATGGATCGAGCCCTAACAACAAACAGTTGGTGTACATTGCACTCTCTAGCTCTATCTCTCTCTCCTTCTCTCTGTCCATCGTCATCAACCTCCCTTCCCCCCTCCCTCTCTCTCTCTCTCTCTCTCTCTCTCTCTCTCTCTAGATTTCCTCTCTCTGTATCTACAATTCTGATCTCTCTCTCTCTCTCTCTCTCTCTCTCTCTCTCCGTCTGTCTGTGTGTTTCTTTCTTCTCGTTGGTTTTTAATTTTTCAAACACAGATCGTAGTGATATACGTATCCACTATATTGGTTTTTTTTTAATAAATTGGTTTTTCACAGTTTTTTATGTGATATATTGTAAGAGAATGACTTGTCTCGGTGTTTGGAAAAAATAATTTTTTGTTAGTGGAACCCCCGTAGTATTGGTTTAACATTTTTGCTCTGGTCTTTATTCAATTTTATTTGCTTGCGTTGAGTTTTTGATGATTTAGTTTTAGGAGGAAAAATCGAAATTGAGTAAAATTATGACATTTATTCAAATAATACTTGTCCAAGAAAAAAAGTACTAAACGACAGCCTTGCTTGAATATTTCTCAAAATATTTGGATAATTCTCATTATTTTTTATTTTTTCAAATTTCCACTCGACACGAGCCTATAATTTGCCAAAAATTGATGCAAAATTAACAAAAGTAAAAAAAATTGAATAAAGACAAAACCAAAAAAAAATCTTGTAGCCAATGACACTGAACAACCTCTAATTATGGAACGAATTTTCAATGCTAAGCGGGTATCATGTATCCGCGTGCGGCACATCTAGCCGTCTATTTCGGATTTGAACGGTCCGGATTATGGAGAGAGAAATAAGAAAGAGAAAGGGGAGAGAGAGTTTCGATCAGGTCCGTCCAATATACTTTTGAACAACCCGGATGCAGCTTTCAGCACCACGTAGTCTCGGGTCTCGGCCACATCCGGTATACAAATTTTTTTTGCCAATTATGAGAGGAGAGTTGTAATTTGGAATTTATTTTTAAGCATTGGTACTGGTTTTTGAATTTTGGAGTTCTTTTGGTGGTGGGGCCACCGGGAGACAAAAGGAGTCACGTTTTGTGGCCATTGGAGGATTTCAAAATACGCTGCGGATCGAATCGGCCAACCGGCAACTCCGATGATATGTTAGTAAATTACTCCATTTTTTTTACCCAAAATGTTTTTATTACGTACAATTTGAGAATCACCTAAAAATATTTTGATGAGTCAAGTCTTTTTTATAAAATCATGTGACTGAAATTGCACAAAAATAGAGATATGTCAGCAATAAATAAGAATGTGATGGCTCTGTTCGTTTCGCAGTTTAGTTTAGTTTTGATTATGTAAGCAGGTGTAATAAGTGGAGAGAGATAGAGAGAAAAAGGACAAAAGTGATGATGTAAGCAAAACTGAAAATGAGCCAAAACCGGAGCAAAGCTCCCAACCGAACACTGCCAATGTAGTGCGTGTCTCGGATAAGTTGTTATGGATCCACCGAGTTTTAACGTTTTTTTTTTGGGCTCTTTCTGAGTAATCCTTGATGGCCAAAACAATTTATTTTTTAGATCTCATCAATAATACCGATTTTAATAAAAATAATGTTCATTGAATTCTAGTCAATACATGATTGTAGAAGTTGAGTGGTAACCATTAGCCAATCGATAAGAGATCAATGACTCGCTTCAATACGTGATTGGTAAGAGATCGTGGTGTGCTGGTATCAAAACCCATGAATCCCTTCTCATTTCGTATAGGTTAGGGTACAATAGGGATTCTCGTACAAAGGTTTACTCTGATTTTGAATGGAGCCCCCATTAGTGAATAGTGGAATTAATCTCTCAACATTGGCCGATGCCCGCAAAAGTTAGCCCGAACACCTAAAAAAAAAGAATTGGGATTCTCGTGTCAAGGGAAAAAAAAAACATTATTGTAATGCAAACTTTGATCGAAGGAGTTAAACTATTTTTTTAAGATAAATGTCAGTATTTATATATCGTTAACATCAAAGTTGTCTTACAAAACTAAATGCCGTTTTAGTATTTGCTTACTATTCGTTTCTCTTTGTTAATTTATTTAATAAAATAAAACGGAAAAACAAGTAAATTGTTTGGTCACATATAACTTGTTTGCTTGTTGTTTATGGTGTTGTTGTTTTTGGTGTTGTCCCTTCGGGGAAGCATGGACGGCCGTCCGTGATCGGCCATGTACAGTTCGGGGTTTGTTTAGACAATATGTAATCTGAGTTGTTCATAACCAACTACAAAACGGTCGTGATCGGCCAGCACCCATACTATCCTTTGAGAACAACACCCAACCCGGGTCCGTTTATTATTTGGAAGAGAGAGCGTAATATGCAATTAAACAGTTCAATACCCAGGCCAGTAAGGCAGCAAACAAGTTTTATTATACTCATTTTCAAACGATAAAAATAATAATAAATAAAAATAAAATAAAATAACAATTTCTAAGGCATCTCGGACCCTTGATCCAGACCAAATCAAGCATATCTCAGTCCATTCAAGTCTGCTACGTTTCCTCCAATGAGCAAACGGGCAAATCTTTGACCCTTTCTCATTTCTTATATATTTAAAATAAAAAAATTGGACGACACAACATCATAATCATACTCACCGGTACAAAACTTGCATCAAAATTTTGTCAAGAATTATAAAATTCCTACATTATCCCAATAATTTACTTTAAATAGAGACTCTAAACCTTATTATGAGTGCACTTTTTTAGAGCCTTCGGTACTATCTTTAGGGGCCTCCAAGAACTGTGACAGAGTCATAAATTTCCTTAAATGAGATCAATTTATCTTTTTTATGTCGTCTCTTTAAATGAAATCAATTGTTAATCACAGTATCAACTAACATATGCAATAAAATAACAGCAAGATGATGGGAAATTTTGATGGGAATATTAGTAGGAGTATTTATAAACTACCTAGACGAGCTATGTAGTTTATTCTATTGATATTGTTGTTTTGTCTTTATAAAATGGTCTCAAAATAAAATAAAATCTTCGAGGGCTAAAACCTATGTCGAAGGGGATCTATATTTATATATATTTTTTATATAGATTTTAAATTTTTAGAGGTCAAAGTGGAATATTGATAAATTTTGGTCGAGGCAGCCGCAGCCCCTGCCTCCGCCACTGTCCATGGGTCCGTTGATTGCTCTCTGCTAATTGCCAAACAAAGCCACCTATCTCTCGGTAGTAGCTTGTTTCTTGTTGTTGAGTGAGTTGACAACACCGATTTAAGACATATATAGGAGTATTTTTTAGACTTAAATTTTGACAAAAGTACTTGAACTCGATTGGAATTTGGGATTGATGAAACTTTAGTCTCTCCCTCGATCACATACAGAGATCAGAAAAAAGGGTTGGAGTCAATTCCTCCGCTTTTTTCACCACTTTGATTTTGATGAAAAATTAGCGTCTCGTTTAGTTGCTAAGAATGAAAGTACAAGAATATCTAGTTTGTATGCATTTTCTTTGCGTTCAATTAGCTGACAGTTACGAGACACCTTTTTTTTTTTTTCTTTTTTTTGCCATTCGATATACATCAGTAGAGTTAGTTATTAGTAAATCATAAGGGTCGACCTCCTCTCCATAGGAATCGAACCCAGAACCTCACCCCTATAGAAGGGGCTACACGACCAATTGGGTCAAGTGCCCTGGTCAGTTACGAGACACCTTACTAGGATTAATTCTCTCAAAATTTATCTTGCCAAAAAATAAAGTTATAATTAATAACAAAACTATTTTTGTTAATGCCAAAGCTATAATTCATACTAAAAAGACTTGTACCAGTAAACGGACAAGATGCCCTCCAATCAACACCTCATATGCATTTCCAAAGTACAACTTTTTCTGGATAACAGTTCTTATTCCATGTATTTGTATCCTTTTTTATCGTGTCGTACTGATAAAAAAATAAGTTAATAGTATTGACAACTAGAAATTAACTCTTATTCAGAAGACCAATAGTCAAGTCTGTGTGTCGATCTACGGTAACAGATTAGCTGAGTCACGCTAATTTTGATTGGTCTTTAAATTAATTCTAAAGAAAGAGAAATATATTTGAATTTGGATTTTGGTTTAAGAAACTAGGAAATTGATTTGTGGAAACTATTTGCAAAAAAGGATCCAGGGTTTAAAAATGATCCAGATTAATAATTGAATTGCAAAGGATTATCGCCAGGGCTTGCAATCCCTGTCGATAATCATCAAGACAATACATGGATTGTTAAAAAGGCAAGAATTATTCTATAGCAATGACCATATCACTAACGCGGTCTAGCTTCCTAATGACACGATCCGTCTTACTAACATAACCCATCTCAGAACTCCAACCACAATATTGAAAATCATTATATGAAACATTATTTGAAACGCTTATACAAATACTCAACATGTTGAAAGAAGTAAAACAACTTTTATGCCTTGTTTGGATGTGGGAGTAGGCACCCGGATTTGGGTTCCACCCGGATATGTAATCCCGGGCCCACCCTAATCCCCCGTTTGGATGTCATTTTCTGCCCTGGATTTAGAACACTGTTGGGCGTGGTACTCCGGCTGCTCCTGGATTTGGTAACGACAGGTGCGACCCTGTCGTTTAGCTAACGAGGGTGGATTTCGATCTTTCTCTACCATTTTGTTGGAAATTTTTCGTTTATTGTAATTTTCTTCTTAGGTTTTGTATGTTGTATTCTGTTAGCACTTTTTCTCGATTCAGAATGAAGTTGTGCGTTCCAACATTTTGTAAACAGAACCGTTTATTGAAATGCAAACTTCATTACTAAGTCAAACATCAATTCTCAAATAAATTACAAGGCATTGCTTGCAATACATTACAAGGCTCGAAAGATGCATCACAAGAACGATAAAAAACATAGACTTGGAAATTATGCAAAATTCTTCAGACATCCAAGTACTTCAATCTTCATCTTGCCCACCGTTCTAAGGTGTAAAGCAATAGTGCCATTGATTATAATTGGGAAATTTTTTCCATTCCAATTTTTTCCCATGAAATTAAGCGACCGGAAGACGCCATGAATTTCTCTGAATTATTCCGCCGCTGAACAGTGCCGAATGCACCGCCGGAGCTTCTCAGCCTATTTCCACGTCAAAATGTCGAATCCCCTAGTCAGAATCATAGGAGTAGTATTACTATAGGAACTGAATTCATTATTCATACAAAGGCCTCGGGACTTGACTTTTTGAGGCAAGAAATTAACGTCCAACGTACTCTAAGCAATTTGCACTTTTAACTCCAAAATATCTTTTAACTTTCGTTTTATCCAAAATCTTGGACAATGAGCTCGAACAACATATAAACACAAAAGGACAGTGCTACCCGTACAGAACGGGGAGCACAGAAAATGTACCGATTGCGTTCGGGGACTCATTTTTGGGTCCCACATGAGTAATCCGAACCGTTCATTGTTCTTAAAACATTTTTCCGAGGGGCCTCACAAAATTTCAGCTCAATCGGACGGTTGGAAGAGCTCGAACCAAAGTCTCACCGTTTGAATAAAAAACTCGGAAAAATATTTTAAGAACAATGAACGGTTCAAATCACTCGTGTGGGACCCAAAAGTGGATCCCCGAACGCGATCGGTACATTTTTGGTTCCCTTTTTTCTGTACCCGTATCATTATCCAAACACAAAAAGGGAAAATAATTATCAAATAACAAATATAGATGACTAAAATAAATGTAGTTTGGAGAGTCAAAATAGTATAGACACGTATCACATTTTCAAATTTGAATGTTAAAGTTAACGTAACCAGGTACCTCCAGTGCCTCTAGGCATTACCCCGGGAAGTGCCTAATCCGAGTTGTCCGTTTAATGATCTAAATTATTTTACATGTAGAGTAAGTATCTTACTATATATATTTAAAATTTGAACCATTGAAAACACTTTTGGACGGCTCAAACCGGGTATTATATGATGCAGTACGTGCCTTATGGATGCCACAAGACCCCTTTTCGATCGAAGAACCAGACCCACATGGCTATAAGTGAAAAAACAAAACGAAGACAATTCAAAAGCATTCGCGAAAAGAAAAAAAAATATTTGCTAGAAAAAGGAAAAAAGAGCACGTAAAATAGATTAAGCTTATGATCAGATCATTGCCGTGGGGTCGAGAAACATACTCCTAATTGCTCAACTTACGTGCCAAATCATCTTGTTGTATAGTAATGGCCCCATGGCCTCTTTCAAATTAAATATGTTTGCAAAAAAATATAAGAAGAAAATAAATCGCTGGAAAGAAAGTTTTATTTACCAAAATCATTACAAGTTTTTATATGATGATTCTTATCTAGCAAAGAGAGACCAGTAAGAAAATAAGATAAGGATGTGGGATACTTCATTGGGCCCCATCGACACATGTTTTTATCTTTACAGAGATTGAGTGACCTCTATATTTGAGATGCCTTCATAATTGAGTTGCAGACTTATTGACGCCAATAATTGTACTGCTATTACGTGAGAATAATTTGAGATTCATCTAATGTACGTGAGAATTATTTGATTTTACACAACATTTGTTACAAGAAAATATGTGATTTCACAAGAAAATATTTCTAGATACTTGTAGTTTTTCTCTTCAAGTGATTCGAAAACCTCATTGAGTATATATTTTTTCGAAAACATTTAATGCCCATAACGACAATCAATCACATTATATGATTAGTATTTTTTCCCATCCACAAGCATTATTTTAATATGGTGTAAATATTTAATTGAGAAGTTTTCATTCAACAATTTTAATACAAAGACACATGCTTATCTAGGTAGGAAACATGTTATTTTTCTTGCAGATTTTTTATTTTCCTATAGCAAAAAAATTCAATTATTTTGGTGTTAAAAGTCTAATTTTTTTTATTACCATGTCATTTACGTATCCATTTTTATTTCCACTTTCTTTTAATTGGATAATTGCCGTGAGAAAATAGAGTAATTATAAACGTGCAAGTCACGTGCGACGACGAATCTGTAAATACAGAGAGTGAAAACGAAAGCAGAAGCAACCAGTCGAGCGGTGGAAGTGATTGGAAATTAGATTTATTCGCTCATGAGAGTAGATTCTCCCTCAACCCTGAAGAAGAGGAGACTCATCCCGATTGATCCAATGGAGTACGAATCTGTGAAGGTTTTTCTCGGTTTCTTCCTCTCCTTTACTCTTATCCATTGGTTAAAATTATACATATATGTAGCTAGTTTTACGATTTAGGCTTTTTTTTTACATCAGATTGTTGGTGGGTTGATTTGGGTATCTGATAACATTGGGGAATTAGTTGTAATTGTAATTGTACTTGTAGTTCATCTGATATGTTTCGATTTGGGTATCTGATAACATTGGGGGATTAGTTGTAATTCTACTTCATCCGGAAGTAAGAGGTTTTTTGTTATTATCTACAACCCGATTAAACAAGTTGGCATGGAACTTAGTTGACAGATACAACAGGATTGAACAAGCTAACATGGCAATGTTAAAAAAACTAGGATACCGCGACCGTAGTAAGGCAAGAATTGGATGCATAGTCATTACATGCTCAAGAATGAAACAGGGTGGGGCCAATGATGATTATGATGGAGGTGAACGAACAAGTGGTGATAAGAATTTGAAATTTAGATGACCAAGGTCATATCCTCTTAATCTCAGGGGAAGATTGCGAGAAGAATTTGAAATTTAAATGTCCTTGGCAAAAGTTCCTTGATTAATACCCTACTATGATGATATCAATTTATTGCTAGGTCTTAAGAGTCCGAGGGTGAAAAGGTGAGTATATTTAACAACAAATTTAGAGGCTTTATTTTCAGCAATGTGGTGTCGAAGCCTAGGTCCTTGGCAAGGCTATTTATTTTCACTACACCCCTCTTCCTTGACAATCTTTGTAGGGGTAGGAAATTGAGTTACGATACCATCAAAAAGTGTCTATAGGCCATCGTCTAGATAGGAGAGGGTTAGGTCAAGGTATGATTTTAAAGGCCAAAGTTCTCTTAGGCCACAGTCTAGGGGAAACACGTTTGTCCTTGTCCAAAAAATGACAGCATGCATTCTATGGTGTTAAGAGATTGTAGGAATTAGGGAGGCTGTAAAAAGTTTCAAAGATCGGTCTTTTACTTGAGCTGTGGTTTGAATTATTTGTTTTCAAGTCTACCAAATACCAATACAAGCTTGGAGAGGTTACCAATGGCGGGTGAAATTGACCCACTGAGATTGTTGGCATTGAAACTGAAAGGGGTGATTTTTGGAATGAAACGAAACTGAAGTGTTGGAGGTTTCAACAAATTTTTTGAACCAGATAGGTTTATGTCTGACGTAGTTTTGATGGTGTTGCAAAGGATGTCAACCAAAAAGTTAGGAATAGAATGAAGAAGAAGAGGATGATGATGCTAAGTCGCTCCTCCATTTCATTATAGCTTCTGTTTCTGATGTGGCAGTTCCGAGTTTTGTTTGAGTTTTCATGGTAAAGTAAAATGGGGAAGTCTGTTATAACAAAGAACCCATAGAGGCACAAATGATACTTTTGAAGTTGCTCAAACCAAACTTACTTCGGCTTTGAAAATCTGAAATGACTTTGGGTTCTAAAACGTTTTGAAGCACTGTAGGGTGTGAAGTGGATTCAATAACTACGTTTTTTCGGTGTTTTATGCACTTTCCCAAATGAAGCTTAGTGATTGAAAATGGAAGTGACCCATTGCTCTCCTTTCCAAACCTTTTTCAATTCGAGTTCATCGTGCTGAACATATTTGTACGACTATCAAACGATGACGAACACTTTTGTCACATTGCAGTTACAAGCCTGCAACTGCCCATCATTTTAACTTTGGATATGAACTATGCAGTAGCTGGAGAGTTGACCTGTGAGGTTTATTTGACAGAGATTTTTGTTCATAAATTCTACTAGAAGCATCTTTGTGTGGAAACTAACTTACAAAATATGGTAGTGAATGAGTTTAATAGTTCAGGAGCTCATGGGGTTCTTGCTGTCAACAAGGCAGCTTGAATTGCAATGTGCAATTGGCTTCAGTAGCGTTTCTAAACTATTAACGTTGTTTCTTTACTATTTTCTGATAAGGTAGTTTTGTGCCAAAATGCTTATGGTGTTAGCAGGGCCGGGGAATATCCAATCTAAATAATCACTGTCTAAGGAACTAGATTCAAAGTTAAACTGGTCGGGTCTTTTAGTTGCTCATTGGTAATATCTTTGGAATGACCTTACACAGCAGTTTAAACTTTAAGGCTGAGTTTCCACTACGCTATTTTTCGGTATTCTTGGACTACAAGTTGTCAAATCAGTTGATGTACTTTAAGGCTGAGTTTCCACTATGGTATTTTTGGTATTCTTGGACTACAAGTTGTCAAATTAGTAAGTCATTCTCCTCGTATACATCAACTGATTTGACAACTTGTAGTCCAAGAATACCGAAAAATAGCTTAGTGGAAACTCATCCTAAATGAGGTTTGAGAAGGTTTGAAGAGAGCACTAGTGGGTCAATTCCATCGTTAGTCTGTATTGATTGAAAGCATAATTATCATCCTCTCCCCTCAATTCATGGTCTAAACATTAATAACATCCATCTCAGACGGCATATCTACAACTGTTGGAATTGTCTTCGACGCAACATGTTTGGTTCAAATCTCGCTAGAACCCTCGAGCATTTCAGTTGCACTTTAGTACTAAAAATCCTCTTTCATTTCAGCACTAACAACCTTAGTGGGTCAATTCCACCCACCATTGGTAACCTCTTCAAGTTCAAACATTGCCATTGGATTTGATTAAACTTGCAGCAAGAAAGGGTGTTCTTTTTATTTTGATTATTGGCATTGTCTATGTACTTCGTTTTGAATAGTCTCTTTTTGGTTGTTGAACATGACCTAGTTACTTAACTATGATACACATCTCCTTAGCCCGTGGGCATAATATGGTTAGTGAGCAAGTATGGTTGAATTTGGATGTAGGGTTGAATGTAGTCTTTAGGTAAGCATGGTGTTGCTGTGTTGGAGACCAAGACGTTAGGGGAGTGGGAGTGGGAATGGTGGTGGTGTATGATGATCCATCGAGTCTGGTTTGTGGAGTTTAGGGAATTTGTGAATGAAGAAGTGGCGACAAGAATTTGAAATTTTGATTGGACACAACTCTATTATGAGGATGGCTATGGTGGATCCGCAGTCTACAAGTGGTAGAATTGATGTTTACTGCGGAAATATGGATAAAAGCAATATGGGTAATGATGGATGCGCAGTCTTCAAGTGGTAGAATTGATATTTACTTCGGAAATATGGATAAAAGCACTAGGAGTAATTGATAAGTATGAGTATTTGCAGTTTCCCCATGTCTAGTCCTTGACATGAGAATAGAACTAATACCTCACCTAGGTATGTAGCCGAGTGACTGAGTCCATGTAACATATATGTGCGTGGCTGCATGCTATTGTATGAAGAAATTGTGGAGCGTCTAAGGTTTGAAAGATGTATATGGTGCCTTGAGCCTTGATGTGGATTACGGTTGATGGGAAGGATAAATCATCTCAAATTAAAGGAAATGGCACCATTTATTCCTTTCTGCATGGTTCTTTGGCAGTTTTGGTCCATCCTTCGAGCAGTTTTTTAGTTTTGTGGAGATTTATGAGTAAAGTGATTACTGATAAGAACTTAAGTTTTGGTCGCTTGGATAATTGTTATTTTTTATGTTTACGTGGTGGCGCTCCTTGTTGGTCTTTGGTCCTTGATTTCAGATCAAGCTTGAAGCTGCAAAGCAAAAATTTGGACGAGAAATTCGTGTGTTTGAAACCTTAGCTGCTTCTCCAACGCCCATGGACGTGCCCAGTAGTGGTATGGACCACTTAAACTTCCATTCTTTCATTGCGAACTATCAAATTATCTAGGAATGTAGATATTTTTTGAGGGTCACATTGAACTTTTTATTTACTTTGATTGGCAGAGGAGCGGGATGACTTCTACGAGTTCACTGCAGAGGATTATTACCGAGTTTTGGCTACCAAAAAGGAAGGTACAAAATATACAATTATGATATATCATAATTAGGGCATACGTAGAGCAAATTTTGAGCAGAATTTTTTCTTTCCCGTAAAATGGGGTGGAGGTGTTCATTGTGTTAGAGCAATGGTCTTCATTAGAGTTTTACTGTCGGATAATACTGGAATTATGAGCAGATAAATTCTTGAAGACGAGAAAAATTCGAGAAGCAGAAGAGGCTGCTCGCAGATCAAGGATAACTAAGGTATGTGTTAGATGATGGTTCTGTCACATGAAGTTTTATCTGTAGAATATGTTATTGTCTAAAAAAGTGGGGAAAGCACTAAAAGAAGTTTCATCTGCTCATTTGGCATAATGTAGGCTGTGGTTAGAGTACGTTTCCCTGATAGTTGCACGTTGGAGGCCACATTTCATCCATCAGAGACTATCCAGAGCTTAGTTGATCTTCTTAAGAAAGTAATCGCTCGACCAGAACTGCCATTTTATATATGTAAGCACGTGCTTATTGGAAAAGTCCCTTCTTTTATAGAAATTCTTCTGATATAGTAAATTCGTTTCTCAAAAAATTTGTATGTTTTTAGATACAACTCCTCCGAAAAAGCATGTAAAGGACATGTCACAGGATTTTTACTCTGCTGGCTTTATCCCTGGAGCAATTGTTTATTTCTCTTATGACCTACCAAAAGGTTAGTATGCACTTCTAGATTTTATCTCTTCGTAATTTTGTTGCTTTGCAATGATTTTTCTGTAAACTAGTTCTGAGTTCCCAGTTTTCCATGTTTACTTTTTGACAAAATTGCTTCACAATTATTTCCATGTCTATTAAATAGGGTTTGTTATGTGTGGTGAATCTGGTGATGGCATTTTTTATCAGCACGGCAGCTTTTATGCATTTTACATCAACTCAAATTTCTCTCTTTAGTAGAATTGCCTGTAACACCAATCCCAAAAGCATATTTAGCTATCCAACACTGTTAACCGGTCCCCAACTTGTTGGGACGTGTTACAATTTTGTTGGGCATATTTCCTTGAGTTGTAAATGGAATCTGAGCAGAGTAGAGTTTAGGCATCTGCCTCGTTTGGCCATGTATTTTCCGCGCCTTTGATACTCTGGTTTGTAAATGATGGATAGTTATTTGCTGTCAGGATTTAGAATTGGGCTTCTGGTGAATATTTGGTTAGATTCTGATTCTTGAAAATGGAAGCAATTATTGTATCCCTGTGAACATACCCACTTGAACAAGGCCAGTGTTATTCCGTTTATACTTCAAGACCTAGTCTTGGATTGTGGAGGGAAGGGAAATGGATTTGCTCACACACTCTTTTTCCCCTTAGGAACCAAACAAGATTTTTTTCTTTGGTGGTTACATCCCTACCCTAACAAAAAGGAAGCTAACGCACTGGATTTCTTTCACACTCTTTTTCTTTTTCTATCTTTTCCATTTCCTCTTCCTTTCCTATTGATGGTGTTGCGGCTTTTTTATTCCCAGGAGACGATGGTCACACTGTATCAGGTCCATACCTTCAAGAGGATGTCTTGTCTTTGAAAGGTTTGGAACTCATCTCTGAGCAACAGGAGCCAGTTGAAGCTGCCCCGGAACCTGCAGCGGCCAATTCCTCCCCCGTGGTCCCAGAGAGAAAAGCTGCTGACAAGAAACCCGCTAAGCCGAAGTGGCTTAAACTGTGACTTGCTTCTTCTACATGTAAGCTCTTGTTTTCCCTTTTGGATCTTTTGACCCAATTTGTATCGTATAGTTTTTCCCGTTCCTACACTTCCAATTCTTAGTTTTCTTTCTTTCTTTCGTAGAGTTTGACATGTAACCGCGATGGGGCACTCATACAAGATATATGGTGCAGTGGGAGTCAAAAGATCAATGTCTGTCAAGAGGAGATTCTTCTGATAGCCATAGTTTTCTGCTGTTCAAGATCACATTCCCTAATTATTAAGTTATAGTCTGGTGTTGTATGCACTGATATTTCTGTTCATATACTTGCTGGATATTTTGGATACTAATGGGAATCTGTGTGATATGGCTACCAGTTTTTACTTTTTGTCTCTGATCGCTCTCTAACCCACCTTTATTTATTCCTTTGGAGCAAGCAAATATTCCATCTGGGTGGGCCAGTGGCATCTGTAGACGATATAAAAGGAATAATGATTCTTTGTCGGGCATCGCCACGTGGTGTCCTTGCTCTTTTTCCATTACACATTATGGTGGGCTCCATATACTTTGTATTGAGCACCGCCATGTGGAATGACCTGTATGTAATATCGAGTTTTATGAAAGTCATCAATATTGATTGGGAAAAGTAAAAGATAAGGTGCACTGAAAATATGTCATAGATTATTTGGTGAACAAATATTTTAAACTATGATGGGTGACAATAATTGGGTGGATATAAAAATCTCTTTCATTATTGTTTCCGACGCTGAATGTGATTGAGGATACTAATGGCAATAATTGATCTTCTATGCTGCTTGTAATTGAAAAATGGAACTCCATTGCCGTTTCTTCCATTTCGAAATATGAGAGTAGAGGGTCAATGGAAGGGGAAGAACCTTCCATGGATTGATCCATTGGGTTCTCCGTTGAGGTAGAGGTGAGGAAATGGGGACGGGGAGTGAATGTATTTTACCGGCAATTGTAGCGTGGTGGTAACGCTTCTGCGTCTCAAGCATGAAGTAGCGAGTTCAATCCTTGCTTACTGCGATTTTTTTTTTAAAGTTTTACAAAATTTGCTTTGAAATGAAGGCGTTGAGGCTCGAGATTGCGACCTTCAATGAGTAACCCAGTTACCTTACCACCTAACTCAAGGTAAACTTGCTAGTTTCTAAACAAAGAATATTTATATAGTCAAATTAAAGGCTCTATTTTAAAACTCCGCTTAGGCCCTGAAAATCTCAGGGCCGGGCCTGTGTATTTTAGGGTTTGAGGTGGAAGGTGAAGACTAGAGGAGATGTGAAGAAGGAGAGAAACTGAAGCTCTGTTTGTCATGTTTTTTTTTTTTTTGAATGTTTGGTGTTGAAGAAGATAAGGATAAGGAGATAGGGTAAAGGATTTGGTGTTTGTACTAAATACATCCAACGAAATTAAGTGACAAAATAGATTTTGAACTTGTGAAGGGTATTCTTATCTTAAAACGGTTTTTCTAGGATCAGCCCAATGGGCGGACCACTGTGAGAGACACGCGCGCAACACACTGTGTCCTTCACTTTTGTATTTCTCTGCAGAAATGATGTATGCGACTAAGAAATTACATAGTTAGCCCCCCTACTACTTTTTCCCAATTTCAGTACCAACAAAAGAGCAAAAGGAGTATTCTCTCTCTCCTCCTAGATGGCGTCGATTTCCGTATTGAATCTAAAGGAACATATGGAAAATAAATGTATAATTTTTTTTTTATGTAGCCAAGTTTTTTTTTTTTTAAAAGTGTTTTTGTTGTTGAACCAACTAAGCACACAATAGCAAGGCGCATTGACATTATCTTCAATTTTTCGTTCTGTTTGGACTCGCTTTTGCGGATTTTTTTTGGGCAAGAGTTCACTTTTGAGGTATTTTTGTTACAGCCGTTGTATTTTTGTATTATTTCTTTATTAAGGCCTAATTTGGCTATATAAGCCACCTGTTTTTTTGTCTTTATTCAAATTTTTCTCGTGTCTATAAGGTTTGTGTCAAACTGTGGTAGATTATTGAATCTTTTTTACGAAAAAAAAGTAAAAAATAATTGATCCAAACTTTTACTTTTCTGAATAAAGACAAAAATCAAGATTTTTTTGGCTTTATTCAAATAAATTTAAGTTTGGAACATAATTTTTTTTACTTTTTCGATTTCTCTCTTTGAGAAGAATTAATATTCCGCAAAAATTTGACTTGAAACTTACGGACACGAGGAAAATTTGAATAATTTGAATAAAGACAACAAAAACCTTGTCATGAAAGTTGAGTTTGGTCCACATTGATGATTGAAGATAAATATTTACCAAAAAAAAATTGAAGATAAATGTCAAAACTCAAAAGGGCCTTGTTATTTTGTGCCTACACCACTTGTGCACCCCAAATGTCACCCCCTTGATCTGGCAAATGGGGAGAAGCCCATTATTTTTGTGAGCCCTACATTGGACTTCTCCTCACTTGCCACATCAGGGTGGTGTGCATTTAGAGTACACAAATGATATACCCATGACATTTCCCTTTCCCATATCAAAATCGGCTGCGATTATTTATTCAAACGGAAATCGATGCCATTTATGAGGATAGAGAGAATTTTCCCTTTTTCTCTTTTGTTGATACTAAAGTGTAGGAAAAAGTGTAGGAGGCTCTTGGGCCTTTGCCCGGGGTATGATGAACTTCGCTGGTGCCCGGTGGCTAAGTCCCTTCCTTTGGGTTGGGTTAAATTGGGCCGGCAACTGGTTTTCCCGGGGCCCTTGCCTAACGGTGCAATGAAGCCCCAACTAGAGCACCGTTTTTTGGAGTTCAAAAAAAAAAAAAGTGTAGGAAAAAGTAGTAGGGGCTAACTTTGTAATTTACTAGTCGCATTCATTGTTTCTACAGAGAAGTACAAAAGTGAAGGACTTGGCGTGTCAGGCTGGGCTCGTGTCTCTCACAATGGTCCGCCCATCAGGCTAGGCTGGCCTCGTGTCTCTCACAATGGTCCGCCGTGTCTCTCACAATGGTCCGCCCATCGGGCTAGGCTGGCCTCGTGTCTCTCACAATGGTCCGCCGTGTCTCTCACAATGGTCCGCCTATTGGGCTGATTCTAGAAAAACCGATCTTAAAATTGATTAAGTTTGAGTGGCAAATAGAATTCCCCTGTCTCCTAGCAAATCCCTAAATCAAATAGGAGTAGTATTTTTTACAATGCTGGCCTCAACTTCACAGCAGCTGCTATTCTACGCCCTGGTCATCGATAGAGCCTGCAATTCTTCAGCCTTGTGAGGTTCAATGGCGGCCCAGTTACGAGCAATTCCGGCGTGTTCTTCCACCGATCACATCTTCAATGGAGTCAAGGGAGGTAATTGTTTTTTCAATATAATTGCAGACCTGAAGCTCCTTCAGCCCCTTGTCCACAGCTTTTGACCATCTTGTGGTCGTTGGATTTGCACACCATATAAAATAGAAAAACCTATTCCCCTGCATTTCTGCCCATTCTCATACCTAGTATAATCATTAATACCCGTTCAACACCGTTCTTCACGGCCAGAATCATATTATATGTTGCCGTCCGTGGACATTTTGATGCGGTGTTTGTACGGTGATTTCGATTTTTTTTTTTTTTTGTGTGGTGATTCTGTTGATTTTCTTTGAAAATGACGAATTGCCGACAGGAGTAGAATCATAATTAAACATGTCGATCGTCAAATCTGTGGCTTTTCGTATAGTTATCATCATCCTTTTGTGTTTTGTGTTTCATTCACCAAGAGTCAACCTTCAGTTTGCAATTCCAGTCTATGTTGTCCTAAGTGACTATACTAACTACAAGTTTCAATTTTGTAACTATAGTTTCAGGAAGTTTTTTTTTTTTTTTTTTGATCGGCTATAGTTTCAGGAAGTTCTTTTCGTTCTATGTTCCTACATTAACATGAAGCAAGTTTGGGAAAGACTCCAATCTCGGAATCATTGTATTGTGTTTCTTAACTGCATATTCTTTGTTATTCCATTTGGAGTTTCTGAAGTTGAAGTTTTTTTTTCTATTGTCTATTGAAGTTAGGTAACTTAGGGTCGTTCTTATTTATCATTCATTACTGTGATGGCCTTAAAAAACTGCAGCAACTCAAGCTGCTTTGGCCGATGAAAAAGAGACAGGAGCTTCTGCTGTTGGGAGTGGGAGAGTTTTACGCAAAAAATTGAATAAAGTGGTCCTAGCATATAGTGGTGGCTTAGACACCTCAGTCGTTGTGCCATGGCTAAGGTATGCTGTTTTCTGCTTTGATCAAGGCATTTACCATATTGCGTCGTAACTGGAAAAAATGTTGTACTTGCAAACTCATTGATCTCTGCTTTCTGTTGTCATACAGAAAGTTGTAGTTTCATCTAAATGTTATGCTGATTCCAATACATCTGGCAAGACAATGAAATCCCATATTGTGTTTCGGGTTAAGTTTATTACCAAAGTGAAGCTTATGTAGTAACCATTTGCTTTTGTCTGAATGAGATGCAGTCCATCCTTTAAAGGCTGTTGTTTAGAGAGGGGCCCTTCATAGTAAGGGTCTTGGGGAAAAAGTGTTGTAAATACCTGAGTTGAATGTTGCAGATTGCACTTCTCTTTCCTCTTATTGATGCCTGTAACATTAATATAAAAAAAAGGCTACCCAGTGCACGAGGTTCCTACGATTGTACGTCTGGGGAAGGGTTGGATGTATGCAGTCTTACCTCCGCAAGTTGAGAGGTTGTCTACACCTCTCGAACACGTTACCTCCAGATCACATTGGGGCAACCTTACCGTTGCGGCCAGGCCACCCTCTTCTGATGCCCGCAACATGTTCGATATTTGTTGTGTTTACGAGTTATGGTGCTTATAGTTTTATACTGATCTGGGTATTTATGTGCTCTTTCTGCAAGATAGTTCTTGGTTGTTTATTGTAATTTGGTATCCTTTTTTGGATGTAGGGAGAATTATGGCTGTGATGTTGTTTGCTTCACTGCAGATGTCGGTCAAGTATGTTGCTTCAAGTTTTCTTTTTGTCCATGTGGTGCGAATTTTGTTTATTGGAAGATTAGTTGAATATTGCGTGATTTCCTACAGGGTGCGATTGAATTAGAAGGTTTAGAACAGAAGGCCAAGGCAAGTGGGGCTTCTCAATTAGTTGTCAAGGATTTGAAGGAGGAATTTGTGAGAGACTATGTATTTCCTTGCTTGCGAGCTGGAGCAATCTATGAAAGGAAGTATTTGTTGGGTACCGCAATGGCCCGCCCTGTTATCGCAAAGGTAAGCAACAAAGACAAATCAAGGAACATGGTAAACATGTCAAAAAAAAGGAACATGGTAAAATTGAAAAGTAATACTTTCTTCGTTTTCAGTTGTTGTTTACTTACCTAGATGCATGTGTGCATATTATAAGTTGTCCCATTCAAAACCATCAACACTGACCGTGACCTGCACCCCTTTCCACTTATCCTGCTCATTCATCGTCAAGCAAAAAGAAAGAAAACTCTTCAACTATTACCTTGATTATCATCTTTGAAGTTAGTGAGGGAGTTTTCTTTTCTTTAGAGATAACTAATAGCCCCTGTAATTGTTGCATTCTCCCCTGTAATTGTTGCATTCTCCTTTTTGTTCTGTCACCTTCAGGCAATGGCTTCTTCTTTTGTCCATAATCATCTAAATGGCCAGCATCTTGCTAATTGGAGAACTAAAGTAGCCATATTTGTACATGCTATTAAAAGCACTCATATTTCCATGGTTCCAGCGCGTCATCTTCCTTTTTATTTTAAGTGCTCTTTTGGATAGAGTATAGACTCAAAAGGGGAATTAAGGCATTGTTGTATGATAAATATATCATCCATCAGATACCAGTACTAACTAGACACATTTCTCTTCATGGGCATCGAAGTTAAACGCTGTCCTAATAATGGGGCTGAAATTTGGCTCTTAAGCACATGATATTATGCCTCAGAGATAAATGCAGCACCCCGCGATGAATGGGTCCTTGAGTTGAATTCAGATGGGCTTCTTAGAAGCCTACCTGAACATCTGGGAAGGAAACATAATCCTTTCAGAGATGACAGGTAAGATATTTTGACATAGGCCTGCAACTTCAACCTTTTCCCATTCAGCACTGTTAGCATTGGCAACTTAGGCATAGCATAAACCCTCTCTCCCTTTCTCGTGCGTGCTAATAAAGGAAAGGACAATGGTATTATCTAATCAACAGCTGTTTAGATGCTCCACTTTTCTGTTATGTGAAATTAGGTTTCTGCCCCCTTCTTAACACCTTAGATCAGAAAAGTGTGAATCAAAGTTTTCTTATTCAGAGAACCATTCTATTTGTTGCTGGCGTTCTATGATCTCTCAAGTTAGATTTTACATTTGTTATATCTGTGTCGGTTATACTTATCAGTTTTATCATTTTGTGATGTATATAGTCTCATATCTACTTGCAATGGCAGGCCATGGTTGATGTTGCTAGAGAAGTTGGAGCTGATGCTGTTTCTCATGGATGCACAGGGAAGGGAAATGATCAAGTGCGCCTTCTAGTAATCAATTCCAGTTCTAGTTTCTAAAATTTACCATGGCATTTCTTTAATAACAAGACGGTTGCATCTGCTCTACCTTCATGTATGCAGGTTCGCTTTGAGCTAACTTTTTTTGCTTTAAATCCTGAACTCAATGTTGTGGCTCCCTGGAGGGA
This sequence comes from Vaccinium vitis-idaea, assembly GCA_963854785.1. Classification (NCBI taxonomy): domain Eukaryota; kingdom Viridiplantae; phylum Streptophyta; class Magnoliopsida; order Ericales; family Ericaceae; genus Vaccinium; species Vaccinium vitis-idaea. The sequence goes on along the minus strand of OY978219.1, from coordinate 5,972,777 downwards.
ATGGGAAATCAGAGGGAGAGAAGATGCTATTGAGTATGCCAAGAAACACGGTGTGCCAGTGCCTGTGACAAAAAAATCCATCTACAGCAGAGACAGGAACTTATGGCACCTTAGTCACGAGGTGAAAGTCACCATTTATTTGTATTGCTGCACTCATTTTACATTTGAGGCCACCTAGTTGCATGAATGATGATTTCTGCGAACTCTCCAATTTGCTTATGGTACACGTGCCAAGACTGTTTGGGCCCGTTGCTTCTTGATTGTCGCTGCTAGTTTTTTAAATTGACTTATGTAGAGACATTGATTAGGGATCTAGCTCAATAGAATTTGTTATCATCTAGTGGACATGGTGAAACCCATGATCTTATTAGATGCAGCCCATCCTCTAGTTGTTGCTCAGGAGATGACAGGAGAAGGATAGATTATCAAACTCTAAACAAATGACAGCAAGACTCATCGACATCATATGGGTATTGACATGTCGAACGGGACTCGGGAGCAAGTCGAGAAAGACTTATTTTTTGAATGGATAGCTCTACTAGAAGACTACTTCACCAGGTTGATAGAGTAATCAAAATAGAGACAAATAAGCACAAACCAAGCTCAGCCCATAAAACCTTTTAAAGGGTGTACAGTAGGAATTCTCAAGTAAGGGTATATGTGAAACAATTGAATATGGTCTTTAAACATATAAGCAACTAAGTACCTTTGGCAGCATATTTATGATGTTTAAAACTTGATGTTTGACATTGTACCTTTTGCTGAATTATCTGGTACAAAGTGCTTGATGTCAGCTGCTTGATATCTGGACATAACATGATCTTTTGTGTAATTATTTCCTTCGCTATTTCACTTCCTCTGCCTTCGATTAAGAATAATCAACTTTGTTCATCTTTTCCACATGATAAAAACTGATCTTTGTTTCATCTCTCTCTGGTTGTGTGTGTCGTTTGTGGCAATGAAGGGAGACATTCTGGAAGACCCATCGAAGGAGCCAAAAAAGGATATGTACATGATGAGTGTTGACCCAGAAGATGCACCCGACCAACCCGAGTAAGTTTACTTGTTTGCTTTTATTTCATTTCCTTTACAACCCTTCTGGATGGTGAGAAAAGAAAAGGATAATACGGTCATATGAAATGGCCCAATAAAAGAGATGAGAAATTGTAGAATTTTTTAGGTCCGTTTATGTTTCTCCCCAGTATGATGAGATTTGGAGAGAAACTTCAATCCTTTCTTTTCTCGCCATATTTCGCTGCCCAAAAAGGGCATTAATTTGCTTGGGCGCTGCCTTATTCTCTTTCCCATGGTCTCACTTTCACATAGATACATAGAAATTGGGATAGTTTCAGGACTTCCCACTTCCCTCGAAGGAAAGGAGCTCTCCCCCGCATCTCTCCTCTCAGAGCTTAACAAAATCGGCGGGAGACACGGAATCGGCCGCGTCGACATGGTCGAAAATCGCCTCGTCGGAATGAAAAGCCGTGGGGTCTATGAAACTCCGGGCGGGACCCTTCTCTACACTGCGGCACGCGAACTGGAGTCTCTGACACTTGACCGTCAAACCATACAAGTAAAAGACTCCCTTGCCCTTACATATGCTGAGCTGGTCTACGCAGGAAGGTGGTTTGACCCTCTTCGCATGGCGATGGACGCTTTCATGGAGAATATCACGAAAACCACCACTGGATCGGTGACTCTCAAGTTGTACAAAGGTTGTGTCACTGTGACCGGTCGTACAAGCCCTTATAGTCTATACAGGCAAGATATCTCGTCGTTTGAGAGTTCTCAAATTTATGATCAAGCAGATGCTGGTGGATTCATTCGGCTTTATGGACTTCCGACGAAGGTTCGAGCTATGCTTGAGAAGCAAGGTTGATGATTTGTGGTTTTAAGTTAATGACACCTCATAGTTCATCCTCTTAATTTCGCTCTAGACTTGTTTCGTATTAGCAAAAGGATGTTCCTTATGCTTAGTTTTCTCTTCTTGCTTCCTACTATATCTAAGTATTTGTTTATTTTAGTAGTACTTCATTATTGCAGCATTTAAACACATAGTAATCCCTTTAATTACTAGAATTTTACTATTATCTGATATATGTCTTGATATTCATTCAATGTGAGATGTATGCAGAACCATGAATTTTCCAGGATATCTGGTACTATAGCTCGAAGAAAGTGCATTCCATTCTTACATACAAATTAAGGATGTTCGTCAATGTAGAACATGTAGAGCAACTCCAATGGGGTTGTATAAGTGGTTCTATAGCCATATTATAGCGCCAATTATCCAACTACGGCTTCCAATGGTGAGACAAAATTGGTCGGAAAATGGAACAAATGGAAAATTGGTTCTATATGTGGAACCTCATTCTTGACAGCTCACAATCCCAACTGAAATCTACCAGAAAGTGGACCAGAGTGTACCTGAATATTGCCGGAAATTGGCCGGAATTTACAAGAGGGGATTCTTATATATGGTAGCTCATAGTTTTGTGGCGTTCAGGATCACATTCCTTAATTATTAAGTTATAGACTGGGTGTTGTATGCACTGATATTTCTGTTCATATACTTGCTGGATATTTTGAATACTAATGGGAATGAATACCTTGGTGCAAGCAAATATTCCATCTGGGTTGGCTAGTGGCATGAATCTATGGACGATATAAGGAATGCCCCTTGCTCCTTTTCCACCACACTTTGTGGTGGGCTTTGTAAACTTTGTCTTGAGCACCGCCATGTGGAATGATCTGTATACGATATCTAGTTCTATATCAGAATAGTAGGACTCACTGATGTTTAATTGGCATTTCATAGAGCGGGCTCCGTAAAACTCACACCGTATAACTTAGGATGCAATATCAATTTCCATATTGAGTAATAATTTTGAGATCCATATCATTTTGGCGAGGATCAATAGAGCACTGCTACATGCCCGAATGGGTACCCAGAAAGTTCTCAGAATTTGAACTTCAATGGTCTAGATTCGCTTGCCCAGAATCTGGACCGTTGAAGTTCAAATTCTGGATACTTTTTGGGTACTTATTCTAGGTTCCTAGACTTTCTGCATTTTTAATGATCCACTATTCGAGTTTGGAGTGTTCTTAATAAGTTTCCATTTTAAAAAAGGTAATGAATAAAAGTTGGTACATTTTCCATTTTGCCTTGATTAAATTCTGAAGAACCTCATAAAAAGTGTAGTGATTATGTCTCCATAAAGGAAAATTATGAAAAATTATATATTTATTAAAGTGTAATGAATCCATAAATAAATTGAATTTACGATGAAAGTCATCGACATTGATTGGGAAAAGTAAAAGATAAGTGCAATGAAAATGTATCATAGATTATTTGACGAACAAATATTTTAAACTCTAATGGATGACAATAATTGACAAAATGAATGTCCCTAAATAATAAAAACTATTTTAGACTATCTCTTAGTAAGTGTCTAATTTCAAAAATTAATGGGTGAATAATTAATTGAAAAAAATGGAGGTAAATGTTGATGAGAAAGGTGTAATGATGACGTCTCTTTAATAAGTTAGAATTACAAAGTTACACACTTAAAAAATGATGAAAGGAGTACATATCAATAATTGGGTGGATATAAGAATCTATCTTTCATATTGTTTGTGACAGTGAATGTGATTGACGATACTAATGGCAATAATTGCGTATAATCACATTATTTTTATTGTTTAACATGCTCGTATGTACAATTTATGTTACTACTATAAAAAAAAATTGGGAAATGATTTATTTTACAAGCTATTTATGCAATATAATATCTTTGTCACCAATAATTTGGAAAAAAATCCTCTGTGTGACCACTTGGTGGCTCAATCTTATATGCAAAAGAAAGCTCCACATATCTTTCTTTTGTAGTACAAAGTTCCAAATCTTATCCTTGCCTATAGGAACCAAAATTCTTGTAACTCTTGTAAAATTTTAAAGAGTAAGGATTTTTTTTATCGGAAATGCAAACATAATTAATAAGCGTTGGATATGGACATTCCATCAACTTCTATAATGTTTCCTGCACAACTTTAACATCGGGCGGGATTATTTTCATATGAAATATGAACCCGAATAATTCTATTGGTGCTTGAATTAAGGTACATGAGTCTGTGATTTAAAAGTTCGTTCCCTCTTAAGATTTCATGTTATGTGCATATATTTTGAAAACTAAAAGATAAATATTGAAGTGTGATTATGAAAAAGTGGAGTGCCACTGTGCCAAAATCATTTATAAAAAATTTATGATAACTTTTAATAATTTAGGATGAGTGGAAGTTTGACGCTACTGCTTAAGATAAACCTCTCACAATAAAATTTTGCATCACGCGCAAATGCACACATATACGTACGAATTATTACGAATATGAGATAGGAACGTGTTGATTTTTATTTTAAGAGCAACACGACGGCCATAAATGTCGAAGCAGATATGGGTCTTCACATAGATGTGTTCGAAACTGTTCGATGCATGTGGACACCAAAAAAATACATCTGATACCTACGTATATCCAATGATCCAAACACATTTATGTCCGGATCTGGGTGTGGAGTAATTATTTTCCTTTATTGAAACTTTCTTTGTTCTCTTTTATGGGAAAAGTCCCATTTGAACCAGACGAAAAGTCATACCCACATAAGGATTGCGAGGTGTGTAGGCAAGGGACATCTTCAAGAGAAGGTCTAGAAAAAGGAAAAAAGTAAAAACCAACCACGAAGTTTTCAAGTAATCTATTTGTTAATGAACAAATTAACCCAAGGATAATTCTAGATTTTTTCCCACAAAAAATGAAGATCAAATTAATTCTATTATCATGATTTATGGGAAAAAAACCAACCACGAAGTTTTCAAGTATCCATTTGTTGATGAACAAATTAACCCAAGGATAATTCTAGATTTTTTCCCACGAAAATGAAGATCAAATTAATTCTATTATCATGATTTATGAAAACATGTGTTTGTTTAGAGTGCTAATGGTGCTAGTACAATAATATCTTCTTAATGGAAATCTTTGGCATGAAGAAACAGCTATAAGCGCAGTGCAAGAATTTGATGCACGGTATAATAAAGATGCCTTTTGTTAACTTATTCAATTCAAAAAGATGCTCTTTACAGCCCATTAGGCTGTGGAAAACCTATGGGTGCCGACCCATAGGTACAGAAAATGCACAGAGGATGCTTAGAGACCCATTTTTTGGTCAAACACGAGTGATCCGAACCGTTCATTATTCTTAGAACATTTTTCCGAGGGATCCCACAAAAATTCAGCTCAATCGGACGGTTAGAAGTGGTCGAACCAAAGTCCCACCGTTTTAATAAAAAATCTTATGCTTGAAACGGTAGGACTTTGGTTCGACCACTTCTAACTATCCGATTGAGCTGAATTTTTGTGGAGCCCCTCGGAAAAATGTTCTAAGAATAATGAACGGTTCGGATTACTCGTGTGGGACCCATAGGTGAGTCCCCAAGCGTGCTCTGTGCATATAACAAGATCCATTAGGCTGACAAAAAGCAAGGAAAAAGACAAAAAAATACACATACTCAAGTATACTTTTTACACTTTTTAATGTAGTTTCGCACTTTTATACAATTTTCACATATTTCAATACACTATTTAAATCTTAATGACAGCCCAGTGGGCTGATTTTAGAATTTTCCTAGTTCTACAGTACAAAGATAGTTTTAACTTTGTTGTTTTTTAAGAACTAAGAGTGTTTGGTGAGTAAGCCGACCTCAACTAATTTTTGGAGAACAAATCTCACCGTTCAATAGCAAAGACCTAATTAAAACTTGGACAAAGTACCGGCCATATTGGGTGACTCCATCAGAGTGAATAGCACTTGAAAAGTTTTGTACGTTAAATCTTAAGAGGGAACAAACTCACCTTAATTCGAGCACCGAGCGAATCGTTCGGGTTGTTATGATGTTAAAGTTGTTTAAGACAATTAGTATAGTAGAAGTTGATAGAATGTCGATATCCAACACTTATTAATGATGTTTGCTTTTCCGATTAAAGAAATCCTTACTTTTTGAAAATTTTCCAAGAGTTTCAAGAATTTTGGTACCTATAGGCCCTATCAACTCTAAGATATTTGGAACTTTCTACCAAAAAAGAAAGAAAGAAAGATATGTGGAACTTTCTTATGCTTAAAGATTGAGCCACCAAGTGGTCACAAAAAGATTATTTTTTTTCTCTAAATTATTGGTGACAAATTAAAAGATATTATATAGCATACATAGCTTATATAAATAAATCACATCCATCGATCATTTGTGAACCGTGACAGATTCTTATAATTATGTTTTCATGTTTAAATTATTATTATTTAATTATGAATGAATCAACGTGACATTGAGATGCTATTATCGACTATAAAAGATAGAAACCTTCATAATTAAGAAGGTTTTATAAAAAAAAATTATCCTCTACAATGAAAGTTGATGGTAGACAATATCTACAGTACAACTAAACTATGCATGTGATTTATTTTACAACTAATATTTATATTTTCACCTGTGCATGATTAGATTCTGTCTTACCATTATTTTTTGTGGCAATTTTGCATGCTTCCACAGCACACTAGATTTGCTAATTAATTCGATAACAGAGTTGATAACTAAGTTTTAGTTTTCCAAACATATTTTGAGAGTAATATATTTAGTAAAAGAATAAAATTGGAAAGAATATTGCAAATCAATGATTGGGACATAATCCCTATCTTTCTTTAATTTTAATGGATAAAAGTCCATTGAAATTAAGGCCGCTTTCCACTAACTGGCTTTTTGATTTTTCACGTTTTACAAAACAAATCATTCTTTTTACATATAACAATTAAAAAAAAGTCTAAAAAGTCAAGTTTAGTGGAACGGGGCCTAACTTTCCGTGACAGATGATTCCGAGAAACCAAGGCATGTACTGGACGATAGAATACAAAAATAAATGGGGTGTAGTGCAACATATGATCAGCCGTCCAAAAGTGTTTTCAATGATTAGACTTCACTACTAAAAGACTCTTCTGGAAAAGAGTAATTTCTTGCTCGAAAGAGTCGTTTTGAAATCCAATCCATTGGTTGTTGGGTGGACGTTGAAATGCTGCACTATGCCCTTGTAGTGCACACTACAGGATCTCAGGATCCGTTTTAACCCGGATTCTCAAAAGAAAAAGAGAAATGAAGCCAAATAACCATCTAGCTCAAGTTTTCTATATGGATAAAGAACACGTGTCAGTAGGGGATCACATATGTAAATTTCATGTATAGAGGGATAAGAATAATTGCATCGCAAGGTAACTTCTGTTTCTCCTTTTACAATATATATATATTTGCCTTAAATGACAAAAGAAACTATTGCAGAAACTCTATAAGGGTACATTGATCAGAAAGAAACAAATGAAATAAAAGCAAAAGAGAGAGCCAAACAATTGGTAGAAAACAAATACTCTAAACTTTCTACCAAAAGTTGAAATGCAATCCGATACATGAAAATGTCCGTCAAACTCTAATATTTGCTCGTGCTATATGTATCTTGAACACTAAAAGATAAATACTCAGATTTTGAATTTTGCAATAAACTCCTTCCTATAAAGCACCGACGCACTTAAAATATCCACGGTGGACATGTCGGGCCCACCCGGGGTACATATAAGACACACCAAATGAGTAATAGAATATATATAGTTTTGTATGACATAAAAAAGTGGGGTGTCAAGATAAATTTGGGCGTCATCAATAGCTTATAACCAAGAAACACCGCTACTTCGTTCCTAACCTATTTTAATTTGACCTTTATTCCCACAACCTCACAATACAAAAGTCCAAAAAACATATTTAAATAATTAAATCCAAACACTACTCTGTTCTACTAATTCTGACCCTTAAAATCACGGGGCACCGATCCAAGCGCCCATGTTTTCTAGGGCACATTCCTACATCTCCTCTCCAATTTGCTTCTCTCCTGTTCCTTTCCAGTTTTTAATTTTGTGGGCTCATAAGCCTACAACAATAATCGAAATCGTTCATATTGTAGAGTTCGTCAAGAATTTTAAGCATCCCAAAATTTATGTTGATCATATACCAATTCATATTCGATCGGCACATATTTATATTGAAAAAACACTTACAAATGAGATTGAATCCAGTGTGAGAAATATATTTTCTTCAATATAAATGTGCACTGATCAAGTATCAATTAATATCCGATCAACATGATTTTTGGATGCGATAAGGTCTCGTTGACATCTACAACACCAATGGTTTCAATCATTGTTGTGAATCTATTATGGGCCCACAAAGTTGCAAACCGGAGAGGGACTGGTGATAAGCAAACGGAGGATGCTACTGGTACAGAACAAGATGTCCAGAAAGTGTACATAGGGCTTTCAGGGATCCACTTTTGGGTCTCACATGAGTGATCCGAACCGTTCATTATTCTTAAAACATTTTTCCGAGGGGCCTTCAAAAATTGTTAGCTCAATCGGACGGTTAGAAGTACTTGAAATAAAGTCCCACCGTTTCATACAAAAAATAAATGTTGAAACGGTGAGACTTTAGTTCAAGCACTTCTAATCGTCAGATTGAGCTGAAATTTTATGGGATCCCTCGGAAAAATGTTTTAAGAATAATGAACGGGTCGAATCACTCGTGTGAGACTAAAAAATGAGTCTCCAAGAGCCCTCTGTACATTTTCTGGACTTCTTGTTCTGTACCAGTAGGTTTATCGTAAGCAAACTGGGGAGGATCCGGTTCCACATTTTCACCATTTTCACCCTAACGACACGTCTACTTGCAGCCTCGCCAGAGAGAGAGAGATAGACAAACGGCCTCCTCGCGCCATAGCCCTTCCCCGCCTTTTCTCTCTCTCTCTCTCTCTCTCAATTTTTAGCGATCCTGGTTTTACATCTCTCTGGTTTTGTCGCCGTATCACAATCTGTATTAGATACATCAATCTGTATCCATCATTCTTTCTTGTTCTGCATAATATATTTCCTCCCTCCATCGCCCCATTTTTTGTTCGGATTAAATATATTCGTTTGTCGTCTCTACTCTTTGTCTCCGATTTAAATCTTGTGTTGCTTCTTGTTCTCTATTGTATACCATTCTCTCTCCTCCATCACCAATATATGCTTCCTTATTCGTACCTCTTCACCAAGGGTTTCTCTCTCCTACACCCTTTTTAATAATTGATTGATGATTGAAATCTTCATCTTTGGCAAAATCACAGGTACGCTTTCTCTCTTTCCAATTCGCCCATTTCATTTTTTTCTCTTTTTGACACTAAATTCACCTATTTTCTTGCGTTATACTTCAATTCACTCTGTTCTTTCTAATAAATCGGTACATACGTATGTGAAGAATCTGAATAATTATGAGTATACTATGATGATATTTGAACATGGCAAGCCTTTTGATTGTCATGATGCCTTTTGAAACCTGGCCTTTTTGTTTTCTCTTTTGGTTCATTCCTTCCTGATTGGTGGGTTTTCTCAATTACATTAAAAAGACGTTTCCAAATTCTCGAAAACAGGTTCTGCTGAAGGAAGCGTAAGATATGAAAATTGGTTTCCTGGTAAAAATGGTGAAGAAAATGGGAAAAAGTTGGCATTTTTTTGTTCTAATATTTGCTTCTTATATGAGTGTTGTGCAAAATTAATTTGACAGTAATTAGTTAGCAATAAACAAACTCAAAATTGATTCCGAAACAGACATGTACAGTTAATTTTTGTCGGTGCTTTGTTTTTGTTTGCAGTCAAGAATTTATGGGTTCTCCTTTGAATGTTACATATCTATGGATGCAATTACCGCTGTGGCCTGTGGGATTGGTGATGCACTCGTGATTAGAGTAATTGTTTATGACAAGCAATGGCATTGAATCTTTCACACAACTCCATCTTTCCTACACATTCCATGGATAATAGTTTGTTTTCGGGGATTAATATTAGTAGTGCATACCCAATGGAGGGATGCCCAGAAAAGAGTTCGGCTGGACTTGCCAATTTCCAAGAGAATCCCCAGAATTGCTCAAGGGAGAAAAATGAGAAAGCCTCTGATAATATTGTTGATTTGTTGCCCCCTGATCCTTTTGGTATGGACTTAACTTCTACATTTACAGCAATTAGGGAATGGATTGAGGATATTGAGAATGATTTGGACTTGGAGTTAAAGTCCCTTGGGTTTGTTACTGATCCAGTTGAGGTGGAGGGAGTGGAAGATCAGTTGTCTGCAGGACTGAATTTGGTTTGTAATGGAGTAGTGAAGTTTCGTCAGAAGGCCGATGATTCCAAGATCCAAGAAGGGTCAGTTGGGTATGATAACGACATAGGGGCTGGACTATTTAATGGTGACATAGAGGAGTTTATGCATTTCAGCTACGATAAATATTGGGTCTCAAGCGATGCTGCCAATGAATTTCACGGGTGCTCTGAACCCCATTGGGAGAGTGATGGAGGTGCTCCCCATGATGCTTTGCTTTTCACTCTTGGGTATCTGGGAGTGAGGGACCTTCTTTCTGTTGAAAGGGTTTGTAAATCTTTGCGTGATGCAGTTCAAAATGACCCTCTCATCTGGAGGAATATTCACATAGATCATCCGTTAAGTCATGGGATCACTGATGATGCTCTATTGCAGTTAACTAGCAGGGCTCAAGGGACTCTTCAATGCTTGAATCTGGTGCAGTGCCTAAGGATCACAGATAGTGGATTGATGCATGTGATTGAAAGCAATCCAGGACTCAAAAAGGTTAGTGTTCAACAAATCAACTCTGTTTATGAAATAGTTGTAAATTTGTTTTAGTTTGGTGTATGAATGTTGTCCCACATCAAACGTGATCAATCTAATTATGGTATTATTCTTCATTTCACATTAACACGACAGCTTGATCCTCTTACATTAACACGACAGCTTGATCCTAATACAATGGAACCTCGATGCAACTTGTGTAGGAATATTTTAGGTTCTAAATTTATAGTCGCTGGTGATTGTTGACATATTGGAAATGTGATGGCGGGTGTTATTCGTTTCTATATGAATTATCTTCCTAAATCGTACTTCTAAATTTGCTCTTTTTCCATGCAGTTAAGTGTTCCAGGATGTGCAAGACTCAGTATTGAAGGTATCTTGTGTAACTTAAAGTCTTTGAAGGCATCAGGAAAGCTTCGAATTAACAACCTAAGGATCGGAGGGCTCTATGGTTTAACAAGCGAGCAGTTTGAAGAACTGAAATTTTTACTTGGGGCAGATAACCCTAAGCAGCTCAGTACCCACAAACCACGGTTCTACAGTGGTGGGAAATTGTATCTGTCATGCGATGATGATCGTGCTATTGACATTGAGGCATGCCCAAGGTGCCAGAAACTAAGACAAGTCTATGATTGTCCCGCAGAGAGATGCCAGGCTAAAAACCAATCCTCCCAGTTGTGTAGGGCATGCACAATTTGCATCGCTCGCTGTATCCATTGTGGGTGCTGCATTAATGACTATGATTATGAGGAGACATTCTGCCTAGATTTGCTTTGTTTGGATTGTTGGAAGCAACTTCTGGACTGTCAGGAGGAAATGGACGTTCACTCGCCCAAGTGCACTATTTTCCATCAGCAGGCAAGGTACCATTTTTGCTTTTGTGGCTAGAAGAAAGGAACTATATCGTGGGGTTATCTGGACCTACAAAAATCTGAAGCCAAGAACTGCTTCATTGATGCAGTGGAATCCCGCAAGTGCTTGAATGCTCGTGGAAATGAATAAAAAGAGCAAATAGAACAGCTTTAATTGCCGCTTGAGGTAGGGAGTCCTGCTTCCCTGATGCTTCGGGGTTTATTGTGGGGTTGGTAAAGAATACGCGTGATCACCCCCAAAAAAAAAAAAAAAAACTTTGAGAGGATGGAAACGAAAAGAGGCTGGGGATGCATGTATCCTATCCATGCCCACTAAGGAAATGTGAAAATGGCTGTTTTGATTCGTCATTGTCCAGGACTAAGGGTTATCATTTCGTGCAATTACAGATGACTATGGGCTTTCCATCCTAATAAAATGCCAGACGGCTGATGAAGGTAGAATGGATGCTTGTGACAGTGAAGTGGTTTATGTGTTGTTGGGCTAGTACTCGGTGGAAATAACGTGCTGCCAGTGAAGTAGGTTTTCGGTTATTTAGCAGATGAACTGAAGGAGATGCTACGCTGTGATGTCAAGCAGGAAGTGTCCGCCTTGGAAGGATACTTAAAGGCAATTCTCTTCCTTAATTCTGTACTTATGGTGAAGTTTAGGACACTACTTGTGTAGCGAAGTCTAGATAGTTCATCAATCTAATACATCTACCATTAGCTGTAATGACATAAAATTTGTACCTTTGAATGATGGTACCCATACTGTTCTGTTACTTGTGTACATCTTCCGGTCTCTTTATCTAACAACTCTTCCAGTGTTCTGTTCCGTGTGGTTAACTTAGCCTTGAACTTCATCGAAGTCAAAGGAGAAGGGAGTCACCGGCGGCTTACTTCTTATCTGTCCATTTTGATCGAATTTTGGCAAGGAATTTGTCAAATCATGAGAATATGAAGGAATTGCCAAGCCAATGAAGATGCTCTTATCAAGTACGCAGAGGCACGAGAGAAGTGGCAGCTCTTATTGTGGCAGTTCTGGTACGGCACGAGAGAAGTGGCGTTGTCCTAAAATGGAGCAATGTTTCAGTGCCGAGCGGGTGCCCGCACGCGCAATCTGGCCGTCCATTTTGGTTTTGGACGGTCCGGATTATAGAGAGAGAAACATGAGAGAGGGTTTCGATCTAGACCGTTCAATACGCTTTTAGACGGCCCGGATGCAATGTTTGGGTACCACGTAGCTTTGGCAACGTTATACCCATTCGGTACCCAAATTTTTTCCCCTAAAATGTGTACTAGTAAGGGGTTCCTTCTCTTGAATAGGGATGGTAACTAGTAAGCTAACAAGTGAGTGTTTGGAACAATACTCAGAGTTAACTTTTAGAATTTTGGGTACGCTTTGTTTGACTTGGTTATTGCATATTATTAGATCATATTCGGCCCTTCCTCATACTTTTACTCCAATTTGGAGAAGCTTGTAAAAACCTATAATAGACAAACTCAAACCTAGGGACAAATTTCAGTAAAAGCTTCATGCCAGTATGATTGTAAATTTGAGAGAGCAAAAGGAAATACACTTACAAAATTTGAGAAATTTTTTGAGTCTCCCTTGATTGGAGTAAAACTAAATTTGATAATAAGTTTAAATTAAAGAATGAAGTGAGTTTTAGGGGTTTTACTCAAATTCTCAAGTCTGAGTTAAAAACGGTGAGAGCAATCCTACTCTTAGATGCTTCTGTAGAAGTAGCACTACCAAACTAAAATAACACAATCTTCAATTCAAATCGATGTTCTCTCTTACAAATTTGTTGGTGCATGGGTACTAACTCTCAAATACTACAATACAATATTTTGAGGATTCGTTAAGCATATATACAATCATATACGTATATAAATAAACATGTATGTCTTATTTATAAATAAACAAATATAATGTATATAAATAGAAATATGTGTGTGTGTGTGTGTGTGTGTGTGTTTTGAATAATGGATTTAAATACAATATATAAGTAATATCCACGAAATTTATATAACTTACAATAATTTGTTATGAAAACAAAATTTTATTAGAAAATATTCTATAGTATTTTATTTAAATAAAAGATATAGTTAATATGTATGCAAACACATACATAATCAAATAAATATGTATCTAGTATAAATATATAAATGTAAATAATATGTATGAAACAAACATATATATGTATGAGTAAATATAATAGTAAAATAAATGGATAATATACGATAGGTATGTATAATATTTTAAATTATTTTCAAATTTAACAATAGTACAAAAAATATGATAATAGCCATAGAATAATAAAATAAACATTTATAGATTATGATAGAATGCATGTTTACTAAATCACCCTTCAAATTTGTAAAATGATACTAGTAAAGTACAAATTTGAAGCTAACTTATGTTACTTCAGATAGGGTTGCTCTTTAAAAGATTCGAGCTCGAATTTTTCTATTGGTTAGTAAAAGAGCCAAGTTTGAGTTAATTGTCTTCCGGCTGGCTCGTCTGTAGAGCCTCGACTCGTTTATAAAAACTTGTTTGATCAACAAACCAAACTCAACACTTCGATTGCAAAATGACATGAGCTCGAGCTAATTTATTTTATTTGGACTCTACTAGATTCGGCTCGGCTCGGCTCGGCTATTTGCTGAAATATTCCTCCATACTACTACGCAAGGTTACGAATGCCGTATTGTATCGGCTGGTACGTACCAATTTTGTATAAAAACGGTACCAAGGACCCCCAATACCGTACCATGTCCAATACCGGGTCATACTGGTCGGTTATCGGTCGTACCAACAAATATCGGGTATATCGGACGATACAGGACAATACAGAGATGACAATTTCACCCAAAACCAATGGATACCCGAACCAAACCGACCATATCGGGGCGGTTTTTTTTATAATTTTTCCTACCCATGGAACAGGTTTTGTTTTCAAAACACGATACCTGGCGGGTTTGGATTTGGGTTTGGTCTTAGTAGTATTCGGCCAAACCCAAACCCAAACCCAAACCTATCCATAAAATATTACTTATAGGATATATAATACGTATTATATTTTTATATACATGTATTTTTTATTTTTCAATTCATAACTTTTAGTAACTTTTCATTTCATCTCCCTCCTTATTCCTCTCAAATCCCTTAAAAATCTCAAGGGTCTCTATAGGAACCTCTTAAGAAAAGTCTGTTGAAATTTAGATGTTTAATGGTAAAATCATATGGTATGTTACTTTTTTATTTTAATATATAGTAATCTTTTTCCTTCATATGGTCATTAATGAAATGAATATTAATGCGGGTTTGGATAAAATCCAAATCCATATGGTTTGGTTATGGTGCACTAAAATTAACACCCGTCGGATATCGGTTTGGATTTGGGTATAAATAAATACTTTGGTTTTGGATATGATAATCACCAAACCCGGGCCAAACCGATCCATTGCCATCCCTAGGACAATACCGAAAAAAAGGGGCTAATATTAAATTTATTTTTTCCTTTTACGTACCGGACAGTACCGGACTACTTTTATATTTATTTTTCTTTTCAAAACTGTATTTTTTATCCTAAATTTTTTGATATTAAAAAATAACACTAACAATGATAATTCCGAAAAATGGTACCCGATAGGCCGATTCTAGTAAAAAAAACCCGCTACTTGTACGGTATTTAACCCGATTTGGCTAAATTGAAAAAACTGGTTTTTTGGTTTTTTTCGTTTTGTCCTTATTCAAATTTTTTTTGCATTTGTTAGTTTTCGGTCGATTTTTTGTGGTTTCTTGGCTTGTCTCGACGAGAGGAATCTAAAAAATATAAAATTATTAGCCAAACTTAAAGTTTTGTGAATAAAGACGAAAAATAATCCAAAAAACTGGTTTATTTTTTGTTTTATTAAAAAAACGATTATTTTTTACCATAATTTTATACTATTTGGATTCATCTCGACGAGATAAATCCAGAAGTCACAAAATCTTGACGCAAAACTAACAAATACAAAAAAAATTTAAGTAAGGACAAAACAAAAAAAACTAAAAAACTAGTTTTTTCAATTTTAGCCAAATCAGGAACCTTGCTGCTCCGTTTTTTTCCCAACCGAGAAATCCCCCAAGGATAAAAAAAAAACTACTCTCTCCCCAGCTTCTTCTTCTACTTCTAGAGATACCCAGCTGACCCCCTCCCTCTCTCTCTCTCTCTCTCTCCATATCCACACACTCCACATATCCTCCCCTTCTCTCTCCTCCAATCCCACTGTAAAACCACCAATTTCCCAACTATCAAACCCGATAAACCCAATTAGGGTTTCTGTTGCATGACCATGTACCTATCAGAAAAGCCTCGTCCAATCGATTTCTACAAAGGAGAGAGAGACATGGTAATGGAAGTCTCCTCCAATGGCGACCTCCCACCTCACCACCCCCACCACCAACACAACCAACTGATTCTCAACGAAAGCAGCGGAGGCGAAGACCAAAACGAAGTAAAAGCGCCCAAAAAACGGGCCGAGACGTGGGTCCAGGATGAAACCCGGTTCTTGATAAGTTTTCGAAGAGAAGTCAATGGGTTGTTCAATACCTCGAAATCGAACAAGCATTTGTGGGACCAGATCTCGGCCAAGATGAGGGAGAAAGGGTTTGATCGGACGGCGAGTATGTGTACGGATAAGTGGAGGAATCTGTTGAAGGAGTTTAAGAAGGCGAGCAAGGATAATAGGAGTTGTTCAGGTAGTAGTGGGGCTTTGGCGAAGATGTCGTATTACAAGGAGCTTGAGGAGTTGCTTAGGGATAGGGCTAAGAATGGTGGGCCGTATAAGAGTCCGACTAGTTCTTCCAAAATGGATACGTATATCCAGTTTTCGGATAAAGGTAATTGTTTCGCATGTTTTCGGTTATGGGTTGATTTGGGTTTTTGATTGTGTGTGGATACTGGTGTTTGAGACTGATAATTGGAAATAGAATGTGGGGTTAGAGCATTAGAGAATAATTTTGAGAAATCGGCCGAACCAATAACACACAATGCGTGAAGAATAATCTATAGTAGAAAGAAGAAATTTTTACCTAGTGTCCCGAATCGAATGAGGCTTCACAAACCCGAGTGCCCAACAAATAAAGTGTGTTATACTTGTTGATTCATTTTTCTGGAGTAACTTATTTGGCTTTTTCCACGAGAAGAGGTTTAATCTTCATTTCTGAGACGATAAACCAGCTTAAAAAATAGGTACGCAAATTTGTTCAGGTTGATGAAATTGTTAGATGCCGTGTTTCTGGTGTAAGCGGCTTTGGTTAAGTGGGAATTCTGATGTTTGAGCCAGAAAATTTTGAATGGCATGTTGGGTTGTTGGAGAACCTTTTTTTTTTGTGTGGACAATTTCACTTTCTCTAGTTATATTTGGATCTAGCCATTTGTGGAAAGATAAGGAAAGCAAATGAAAATGAAATTGGAAGCAAAGAATTTAGCTTCTCTCCGTTCTATTCTCCTTTCCTTTTCCCTCTAGGGGGGTTTTAGAACTAAACAAAACAAAGCCCTAAAGAACGCTTCCATTTGTGGAATGAAAAGGAAAGAATTTAGCCGTTTGTTTGTGTTTGGTTGTAATGAGATTTTATTATTCTGTTTCAGGTTTTGAGGATGGTGATATCCCATTTGGACCAGTGGAAGGTAGTTTGCTACATACTGGCATTACATGCATTTCACTCTTTTTTTTCCGAGCCAAGTGTATTGAATTATTTACAGTATAATGGCGCTAGACAAGAACGTCAGAGAAAAGGTTAACCAAAGGCAACTTGGAAAGGGTTTGCAGAGACTGAAACCTATATATGGTCTTTGCATAAGGGAGCCGAAACCCCTGGGTGCCCCTTTGTCTCCTAGTCTCATGATTACATAAATCTTACGATGTCTACGTTACATCTTGTTGCTGCTTTTAGATGTCATGTTTCTTCATGTCCTTGTGTACCAAGTGCAAGGATAAAATATAAGCCAGTTATATTTTATAATGGGGGATGGAAAATGGCTATACAACCACTTATAGAACCCCATTGGACTTGCTCTTAGGCGCATATAAACCCAATAATTTCGAGCACACGCACCCTCCTTTTGATTTAGTTACTCATTACTACCACTTTTGTAACTATACAATTAGAATATGATAAATGTTGTGTGACGCCCGTGCCGGCTGACTTGCTAACCCTTATCCTAATCACGTGGCTCAAAAGGTTAACCTCGAGTTATACATTAGCTGCTTGGGTTCCCTTATATATCAATTCATTTTCACTTCTCCCACCGATTTGGGACAAAGTGGGGGTATCACAATCTCCCCACCTAATGATGCAACGTCCTCGTTGCATTGGCCCAACCATCTTCTCCCTAATGACCATGGTGTGGCTCTGTATAGCACATCATCAGGCTCATACTAGACCCTAGAGGTGGCCCCTACCATGTAGACTAGGGTTGTGCTCTGATACCACCTGTTACGATCTCGTATCCTCTAGCACCACTAAATTAAAGTAACAATAATTCACAATTGCCATCTGTATGAAACTGAAATTTTTAGAAGAGAAGGGCATGAGGCCATCTCCACACGCTAAAAATTCTGAATGAGAAAAATATTTCGCCCCCCCCTTCACCTTCCTATCTCCTATCCAAACCCAGAAACTCCCTCCCCCTTCCTTTCTTTTATATTTCATTTCCTCCCATTCCCCACGTAGCACATGCATGTGTGGTAGTAACGCTCATTTTGCCACCAAACACACACCTCAGCACTTGATGGACACTTGTCCAATTTTGCTTTTGTACCTTTATCCACCTATATGCATTTTTACCTTAAACATATGCACAAACCTACCAAAAACGACATATTCATTCAAATTAGTAAAATAATCGGACAGGGTATCACAACTTTCCCTCCTTTAAAGAAGTTTGTCCTCAAAATTGATCACCCAAATGAAATAATTATAGCTAGACGCTCATTGGTTATGACAAAAATCACATGCCTATTCCAAACAAAGCACAAGCACAACCACGGATAACTAATTAAACCACCACAATCAAGAATCCTTTCTTTTTCTTAGGATACCGAACCGTATACAACCCCACATCTCATGGTAGTGAAGTAACGCCACTAAAGCCAACAAAATCACGCCACTAAAGCCAACAAAATCACACTACTAAAGCCAATAAAATCACGGCACTAAGACAAAATCACACCACTAAAGCCAACAAAATCACGCCACTAAAGCCAACAAAATCACGGCACTAAGACAAAAGTACGCCATCACAACTATACTCATTGAGCCGCTAAGGCAATACTATTCACGCCACTAAGGCAATATCATTTACCCCACTAAGGCAGTATTATCCACGCCATTAAGGCTATAGTATTCACGCCACTAAGGCTATACTCCACACCACAAAATGCCATGCCATTAAGGCTATGCACCACGCCACTAAGGCTACATAGTAAAATGGCTCCCAAACAATCTCAATAAGCATAACCAACAACTTAACATATCATACCCCCCACAATTAGACAAGTACACCCACCATGGGGGCCCAGTACCAACCAACCAACCACCATTCAATTTGCAAGTGAAGTCGAGGTATGTGTTGTTCCGTCCGAACATACCATAATTCATAGGCTCTAAGTGTATCCAATTAAAACTTTCATCAAAAGGATTCAGCAACTATACGCTTGTGCCCACATTTGGATTCACCAAATATGACCGCATTCTCCTCTTTCAACATCATTTCCATATCTCAATCTTACCATCAAGGTTAGCCAACACTACCACCAAAATCCACCACTTTACAACTTCAATATCCATTTCTGCAGTTATATCGTTAATTTCAACACGCAAGCATGTAATTTCAGCATATCTATTTCAATTTTAGTACATTCCAGCACTTGGCACCATATTCCGGCGCTTACAAAGAGTTTTTTTTTTTTAATACGTATTTCAGCATCTAATCACAGTTTTAAGTTAACAACTAAAAATTTATATTTCTAGCATTTAGAACCAATTTCCTGCATCTACATCCGTTCAAACTAACCCCAAAATCAGGTTTCACACGTTGAAAAATATAAGAAAGGTCATTTGCATAATAAAGGAGTTACCCGATTAGACATGTTTACAACTAATGCGCATGATAAATTGACGACTCTACCGCATTGGATATTCTTCCAACTGAGCTAACCCTACAAAAGAAAAGGAAGAAGCAAAATGTAGATTGATCCATGTAACTTACTCATTGATCTCCACAAATTAACTCATCGAAACTTATGTTGTCCGAAACCAGCAAATTCATGAACCTTCCCCACAATGGCAAAATGAGGACTAGTAACGGACAAACACAACATTTAAAACTCAAAACACCAAATTATTTTGACCCCGTAGCACGATTCCCATACGTGACTCATAATCATTGTGCCTGTGGTCATCCCTCAAAGGTAATACACACTAAATACTTTCCATACCAAATACCAGAATAGCTAACATTGCAAAACTACATAAATAAGGAGATAAAATCAACTGGTTGTGAACACCTTTGCTAATGACCTTCACATGTGGTGCTATAAACATTGTCCAAAACTTCAATTCATATGTCGACTCTCCTTGATTTGTTTTCAATTAAATGACATACCTGAATTCGTTATTGAAACTTCCCTGAGCACTATTGCTCAAACCACCTGTCTGCAAATATCATTACAAATAAATCCTGATATGGTCTAAAGAATCAAAAGACCTTTATTTTTGGTTAATCTCAAAGTAACCTTCCACTCGATCCCATATAAGACCTACCGCCTACGCTTTGATACCATTTGTAACGCCTCATGGAGACAACTGGCCCAGTATCTTGATTTATCCACAAGCCACATCACATGAACCCATATGCTTAAGCCCAAGGTATTAGTAGGTCGTTACATGGTTTGTTATATGCCCAAGATCACCCATGTGGACTTTCAATGTGGGACTAAACGCTCTTTATCCCAAATCTGGGGTATTAGAATCTCTCCTCCTTTAGGGCCTTGCGCCCTCACAAGGGGTTGAGCTCTAGAATCCCCACATTTCGGTTATATTCCCTAGTGACTAGAGTCACCACGGCGTTCCGCGGGTCTGTTCTCTGGTACAATAACTCACATGGTCGTGTTCCGGGTTGCTCTGATACCATTTGCAATGATCCGCGCTAATTGACCTACTAAACCTTAGCCTAACCACTTGGCTCAAAAGGTTAACTGGGTTCCCTTGTATATCGAATCATTTTAACTTCTCCCACCAATGTGGGACAAAGTGGGGGTGTCACATGTTGCTTCTGGCATTCTGTTTTCCTCCTCATTAGCCAGTCATCAATTCTTCTTCTTAGGCTATTTTTCTTACTGGTAAAGGTCAGTCTTAATTATGCTATGGAGTAGTTTATTGCATTCAGCAACAATATCCAGTTAATGTACAGACACATCCTATGATTTTTGTTTTAAAGGAATTGGCTTTAACGTTGGGCTTAAAAAATTGACTTACATTCCACGTAGGTGCATTGTTACGAGGCAGGTTCTTTTTAGCCACTGGACGTCTAGGTTCTCCTTGTCATAATTCATCTGACTTTTTGAGCTTTAGGACCTTCTTATTAATCTGTTTAACTAAATGGAGTCGCTCTTGATGCAAAATCCTTAGAAGTTGGATGCGATTGTTTTATTGTAGTATTCATTCTTGTAATGTTGGTAAAATTGTCGTAGTACCAGTCCATTTGGATTATGTTAAGGCCTTAACTAGGCCCCTTTTTTGGTATCTAGTTGATATGCTACACCATCGCCTTACAAGTTTGAATTTGTATGGTGTGCATGCATATATGATCTATTACATTCCTGATTGGGTTTATAAACAAGCTTTTGCCCTGTGTCCTTTCAGCTGGTGGTCGGTCCACGGTCAACCTCGAAAGAGCTTTGGATCATGATGGTGACCCTCTTGCCATTACTGCAGCTGATGCAGTAGCAGCCAGTGGTGTACCCCCTTGGAACTGGAGAGAAACCCCTGGAAATGGTGTCTATCTAATTCAGTTTTTTCTTTTTCGACAATTAGAAATGGTGACTGTCAACTCTGTTGTGGTCGTGTTCAATCTTAAACCTGAAATTTTCTGGCTAAGTATGTTTCAGATACTTATTCTCCCACTCATCAAGGGGAAAAAATGACCTTATCTGATTCTTCATTACCTTACCTTAAATTTGTGGAGAAGTGTCCTCATGCAACTTGGAAAACCGACTTTGGCGATCATTAGATTCTTTGACCTGACATTGTTTTCCAATACTTTAGTTTGAAACATGAGTTTCCCTTGTATATTCGTATTCTTATTCTGTTGCTCATGGTTAGGTGGTGAGAGCCACTCTGGTTATGGTGGGAGGGTCATAGTAGTCAAGTGGGGTGAACACACAAGAAGGATAGGAATAGATGGAACTGCAGATGCAATCAAGGAGGCAATCAAGTCTGCTTTCCGGTTAAGAACTAAGCGGGCATTTTGGTTGGAGGACGAGGACAATGTCATTCGCAGTCTTGATAGGAATATGCCCTTGGGAAACTACATTCTTCATCTTGATGAAGGTATTACGCACACAGGCTCTATCGGCTTATATACATATATGCAACTTCAGCTTTAGGGATTTTTGTGTTGTGACATTTTCTTTACTGTTTGGCAGGAATCTCAATAAAAGTCCTCTATGATGAACCTGACCGCATGGCAGTCCGAACAGAAGACAAGACTTTGTATACCGAGGATGAATTTCGGGATTTTCTCGCTCGTAACGGCTTTACAGGTTTGAGGGAAATAAATGGGTATAGGACCTATGATAATTTGGATGATCTCCGGCCAGGTGCAATTTACCAAGGGGTGAGACTTCTGGGTGAATAGTGCTTTGTTATCTAGGAACAGAAGGCTTT
Organism: Vaccinium vitis-idaea; assembly: GCA_963854785.1. Classification (NCBI taxonomy): domain Eukaryota; kingdom Viridiplantae; phylum Streptophyta; class Magnoliopsida; order Ericales; family Ericaceae; genus Vaccinium; species Vaccinium vitis-idaea. Next base: position 5,950,230 of record OY978219.1, on the reverse strand, counting down.
AGAATGCCTTGTTTTGTCTTTTATTCTAGTCACAAAACCGCCAAGCGCAAAACGCCATGAACTCGTTTCTTCTTTTATTGATGCTGTAAATCTGATACCGTCTGAGACTCTTAAGTTGTACCATCATGGATGCATGCTGGTTCTGAGACTCTGAGTTGTCACAATGCTTATCTTTGTCTTTATTTTGAGCGCGTTTCATGGAAATTTGGTTCCTATTGCGGAAACTGGGGCTAAATTTGTCAAGGAAATAGAACAAGCTCATTCTTTTGATCAGGCGGCGATCGGGTTATTGACTTTTTAGGCTGTTCAGAACTTGTTAGTTTTACACTCCTATGGCATACCGCCCACCATAAACAAGCAAACATCTACTCTCTTTTTTTTAACAGAGCAAACATCTACTCAGGCATATTATAAAGGAAGGAAAGATTCATTGTAGCAACCTTTATTCAGAAACATGTTCTACAACAATGCCTTTGCAAAAATCTCTTGGAAGATATTACATGAGCAACTCCGATCCTCAAACATCGAATAAACCATACCCCGAATAATGGGGTTTGTTTAGTTCCTCATTAATTGACTCGATCACAATTAGAATAATGGGGTTTGTTTAGTTCCTCATTAATTGACTCACAACCAGGAAAAAAAATTGGGTGCCGGGTGACACCACGTGTCCGTGCCGGAACACCCAATCTAACACTTTTGGACGGCCCAGATTTATTTCCTCACTCTCTCTCCCGTGGTGCCCGCCCAGCATCCAAAATTTGCTCCAGAATCAGACCCGGAAAACTGTGAAATTTGGAACACAACCAAAAACGAGTAAAAATTAGAACCAATGACCAACCTGATTGGCTCACTACACTCTAGTGAATCTATCATATGTAACACTTCCAATTAATTAAAATAAAAGAGAGCAAATCGTATCAGATAACAGATGCATGCATATTTTTTTTTTTTTTTTTGAAAAGATCATCTGTATTAAGAAACCATTAACGATCTTTACAAATAACTTCAATTAAGTTGGGCGGAATACAACCCGAATTTGTCAAAACTTTCCTACGCAAACAACTATCTGCAATCCAATGAGCTACTTTGTTTTTCTCTCTACAACACCAAATAAAAGACCACTTACTGGACTTTGCCCAAAACTTGATGTCTTCCACAATAGCTCTGATTTCCCAAGGGACTAGGTTTTCCTTTCCATTGCAACACCGAATAAGTTCCTTGCAGTCAGATTCGAACACCACCTCTGGCCCAGTCATGTCCCTAGCCATAGTACAAGCTATCCTCAGTGCCCACGCCTCAATAAACAATGCTGAAGGGGCTATGATCTTGCCACAACGCCAAGTGAGAGCTGATCCACTACTATCCCTGGCAACAATGCCAAAGGCAGCCAAGCTGCGAGAGGATTTGAACGCTCCATCAATATTAAATTTTGTAACGGAGGGTGGAGGGGGATCCCATTTCCCTTCCCTATTCTGTCTCGGGATATTTGCAGCGGCATGGAACATAGCATTCACATAGTCAGAGTTCGCTTGGGAGGCCTTTAAGATAACTTCTTCTGGAGTAGGTTTTCTCCCATTGAAAACACATTCATTTCGGGCTTTCCAGATTGCCCAACACAGCTGGAACAGCGATCCTACGACTTCTCTGGTTGTTTCCTTAGCTAGCTCTCCGCATAACAATTCCTCCATCCATTTATCTGCAGATGAAATAGGTTGCTCCACTGTCCAATATGACTTACCACTTCCAAACCAAACAGCCCTGGTCCACGGGCATCGAAACAAAATGTGCTCAATTGATTCTTGTTCTCTTTCACAGATTGGGCAAATGGGGTCATGAGCACACTTCCTCCTGTATAGGTTACCTTTGCACGCTATCCAGTTCTTCACAACTTTCCACATAAAAAGGCGTATCTTAGGTACTGTAGGGATATTCCATAGTCGAGCCCACATAGCCTTTGAGGGGCTGAAAGAGGAGGATGGCTGTGAAGATCTTGTCCGCAAAGAATCAAAAGCTTGTTGGTAGCCAGATTTCACTGTGTACCTCCCTGATTTCGTGTGGCACCATATCAACTTATCCTGGCAGTTTGTTATGCTAAGTGGGATCAAGGTGATAGCTTTGATTTCCTCCTCCGAAACACACAAATTGAGTTTATCAACATTCCAGGCAGGGATGGAGTGGTCTATGAAATCTGCCACAGATGCATCTTTCATAGTTGGGACTGGGGTTGAAATCAACTTGGAGTTCATAAGAGTAGGAATCCAGCAGTCATCCCAGAATTTGATGTGTTCCCCATTTCCAACAGACCATCTTAAACCCTCTCTAAGTAAGCTCCTCCCCTCTAGAAGGCTACTCCATATCCAAGAAGGGGTGGCACCCCTCTCTGCTTCTAGGCTTGTTTTATTGGGAAAGTAAAGTCCCTTCAAAACTCTAGCCCATAGAGAATGCTGGTTATGAGTGAGGCGCCAGAATTGTTTGGCAAGGAGGGCCGAGTTGAAGGTGCTAAAATCCTTAAAACCCATTCCTCCCGCTCCTTTTGGCGTTGCAAGTTTTGACCACGCTCCCCAGTGAATTCTGCCTCCACTCTCTCCACTTTCCCACCAGAATTTACTAATCGCAGAATTAAGTAAAGAACAAAGGGAAGCAGGGGCTTTGAAACAAGTAAAAGGGTACATGGGAATAGTTTGAATGACAGATTTGATAAGTACCTCTTTCCCCGCTTGATTTAGCTGTTTGTTTGCCCAACCACGCACCTTGCCTAGAACTCGGTCCTTGATGAAGCCCAGTGAATTCTTTTTTGATCTCCCCCAGAACACAGGAAGTCCCAAGTATTGCGACGTAGCTTCCATCTCCTTCATCCCCATTATACCCTTAATCTCTCCTCTTAATCCAGTGTTTGCGTTTGCAGAGAAAACCAAACTGGATTTTTGTGCATTGATGGTCAGTCCCGAAGCCTCACTGAACGCCTAAGCTATTTGGAGAAAGTTTGCGCAGTATTGAGGTTTAGCTTCCAGGAAGATCAAGGAGTCATCTGCAAATAGGAGATGTGATACCACAGGACATTTCCTCTTCATTTTAATCCCAGCTAGGGATTTCTTTGTAGTTGCCTTATTCAGTAACAAAGAGAACACATCCGCCACCAATAGGAAGAGATAGGGTGAGAGGGGGTCTCCTTGGCGGAGCCCTCTGTTGGGGTAGATATCACACACTTGGCCACCATTCACATTTATTGAATATTTCACTGTGCAAACACATTGTTGGACCCAATTTATCCATTGCCCTTCAAACCCCAGCTTCTCCAGTAGCTTAAGCAGGAAGTCCCAGCACACCCTGTCATAGGCCTTGTTTAAATCGAGCTTTACTGCCACAGAAGCTTTTGGACCAGTCCTTTTATGTTTTAGGAAGTGGAATACCTCATGGGCAACTATAATATTATCCTGGATTTGTCTCCCTGGGATGAAAGCGGATTGCTGTTTAGAGATGATATCATTTATAAAAGGTTGCAGACGATTGACTATCACCTTAGAGATAATCTTGTCGATGAAGCGGCATAGGCTAATCGGGCGATATTGACTGATCAACTCGGGATTCCCAATTTTTGGTATTAGGACAACATTGGTATGGTTCCATTCCTTCAACAGAATACCTTCTCTAAAGAAACTCTGGATTGCTTCGGTGATCTCATCTCCCACAATGTCCCAGTATGTTTGGTAAAAGAGCCCAGGGAAGCCATCCGAGCCCGGAGCTTTTAGTGGATCTTGTTGAAAAACTGCTTCCCTAATCTCCTCACGGCTCACAGCTTTAGTTAGGGAAGCGTTGATCTCAGGAGTAATCACAGGTTCCACAAGGCCCAGTATATCCTCAAGATTTCTGTCACGTGGTGCTTCGTAGATTTGCCTGAAGTCTTGCAATCTCCTTGGTGTCTTCAATCCAATCTCCCCCAATCTTAAGTCGGACAATCTGGTTTCTTTGGCGCCGTTGAATGGTGGTTAAGTGGAAAAAACGGGAGTTTCTATCTCCCATTTGTAGCCATTTAATTCTCGATCTCTGATGCCAATACATGGTATCTTTTTGCTACAAATCTTCTAATTTCTCCATCAGTCTCCTCTCTTCTCCACTAAACACTTGGTTTTCCACCTGGTCCATTTGCTTTTGGACTTCCAGTAATCTATCCTTAGTAATTGCAATTTGAAGTCGAAGCTCTCCAAAGTTTTTGTGGTGCCACTCTTTAAGTTTCTCCTTGCAATGCTTTAATCTCCTACAGATTGTCATCATTTTTTAGCCTTCCCAATTACGATTCCAGACCTCCGTGATAATACCTATACAACCCTCTTCTGTGGTCCATAATGACTCAAATCTGAATGGTTTACCCACTCGCTGTAGAGGAGATTCCGTGTTCAACAGAAGTGGGTTGTGGTCTGAGCCAATTGCTGCTTCAACATAAACCTGAGCTTTATCATAAAGCTCCCTCCATCTTGCATTAGTAAAGGCCATGTCGATACGCTCCATAATAAGCTCATTACCCTTTCTTCTGTTTCTCCAGGTAAATTTCGGCCCCTTATACTCCAAATCTACTAATCCACAACTATTAAGCATATCATGGAAGGATGTCAGTCGATTTTGGCTACACTGATTTCCTCCCCGTTTGTCATCCCAGCATAGTACTTCGTTAAAGTCACCTATGCACATCCAGGGAAGCCTCTCAAGCCTCCCTAATTCTTTCATATCATCCCACACCTGACGTCTCCCCATCCTTGAGGGGCATCCGTAGACAAAGGTAGCTGCCCACAAAGAAGAATTGCCTCTGTCTGGGACTATAGTGTGGATCAGATGTTTTGAAGCAGACTCTACCTCCACCTCAATATCTTTATTCCACCAAAGAGCTAGCCCTCCAGCTAAACCCTCTGGCTCAACATAACTACTGGAATCAAATTGTAATCTGTGGCGGATGGTCTCAAGCTTGACCTTATTGATTTTTGTCTCCATTAGAAACACAATGGAGGGGCGATTTTTACGAACCAAATCACCTAAAGCCTGGCTTGTCAAGGTACGCCCAATTCCTTAACAGTTCCAGGTTAGTATCAGCATTGGTGGTGTGGCTGTTTTGGGCCAGCCACAGGCCCTTCTACCTTGCCAATCATCAGAGGATTATCGTCCATAATAGCTTCTTCCAAAGGGATCACTTCAACATGCATCATCTCAATCTCTCTTCCCACCATACTGCAAGAGTCTTGGACCGAAACTTCCTGAAGATGTGGTTCATGGAATACTAGGACAATGGGAGAATCTTCATTCAGACCAAGCTCCTTGTGATGTTCCATTCCCTTCCTTCCTTTCTGGGGGACCCGAGAGGATTTGGGACGTAAGCTTGTTTTGGTTTTTGGAATTGGTTTAAAAATTTTGGTTAGTGGTAATGGGTCAGGGCCACAAAGGTGAAGTAATTTGGATCGATTTTCTTCCTTGGGTTCATCCGAAGCTTTTCGCTTGATGGAGAGGTTGTTTAAGCTGGATGTAACCGATTGGGCCAGTAAATTAAGGTTGGTATGATTTGAAGTGTTATGGTTAGGGCTTTCTGGATGAATGAGCGTTTGGGCCAGGATGCTGAGGTTGGTATTATTTGGGTTGTTATTGGATGGGCTCTCTGGATTAAGGATGGTGAGTGGTAAGGTTTGGTTAATTTGGTTGAGGTTATATATGGGCCATTTTCCAGAATTATGAGGGGATTTTGGGCTGTCATTTGGCTCGGTCACATAATAGTGGGGTGTTGGGCTTGGGTTTTCTTAGATGCATGCATATAAGCAGCCAGAGACATGTCTTTCCCAAGATGTACAAAAGCTAAGTTCTACGTATAAGTATGTCCAAACTATGCCATAAACAACATTCTAATTTCTAACCAGTGACTCATTTTCAACACCACAAAAGCGGAATCCCTCCCAAAAGAACTTGTAATCCCGGTAAATCTTCCAAGTCTCATATGTGCAAAAGCGGACATGTAGCAGGTTCTCCTAATATACAAGACACAAAGTAGGCACCGTCGCCATGGATTAAGCACCAACAAGCAGGGCCGGCCCTAATGTTTGGGTTGCCCAAGCCCAACATTAGTTTGGTTGCCCACTTAATATTAAATTATTTAAAAAAATTAAAAATTACAAAAATTCAAAAGTTATTATTTTAGGGGCCCAAAGCAAACTCCCAATATTGTGCCCCAACATCGTCAGGAGTTCTTTTAATAATTTTACAAAATTACAAAACTTCAAAAAGGATACAATTATAAAAGATAAATGCAAAAAAATATAATTGTAATAACTTTTTTTTGAAGAAAATAAGAAAGTATCCTCGTATTTTAACTACGATTTGTTTTAAAAAACTAATAAATCGTGTTAGCTCGCTCGATTTGTTTTCAATTTTCCACCATTGCGATAATTTTTTAAAATTAAATGTAAGAACATATCACATGTACATTATTTGTTGTGTATGTTAAAAGCTAAATTTCTAACAATGTAATTGAGTAATGTGGTTTCATAATATTTTGGATTGAGAAGGAAAAACAAAAATCCTAGAACTACACTCAAATGTACCCATGGGCATGATGATAAGTTCTGTCTTTTTTTTTTTTCTTTTTTTTTCTCTCTTTTTGTCATCTGTGGTATTTAATGTTGCAGTGCATCTGATTGGAATATAATGAGCTGAACACGATAGTAATTGTAGTATTATGTGGTTTAGTTTAGCATTATTCAGGAACTCTCTTACACGTTTGTTTTGCATGTTAGAGCTAAACTGGCGCATGGGTTGTTATCTGGTAAATAAGTCCCGGCACCAGAGGTATGCATATTTCTAAACGGGGTTTATTCACGCTGTTGGTCACTTCCCTGTTCACTCACATCGTGTTTTTTTGTTTGCTATCTAGAAAGAAGATTCAGCCAACGTTGCAAATGCTTAAGTAGGGAACGGAGCCCGGTGGTTTTTCTGATCATCCATATCATATGTTTGTTAGTTTCATGAGTTCACTCTCTTATTTCGCTTAAGCAGCTACTGTGGATTATCTTATTTAGCATTTGCCTTGATTGATCAGTTCTTTCAAAGCCTAAATATGTGGGCATGGTTTATCGTTGTTTGATGGATTTTTAGCTCCGGGTGATAACATTGTGACATTGCAATCTGGTTGGTTAGAAGAAAGGATCGCTGAAGTGCTGCGGGATTATTTTGTTTGGTAGTTTTGTAGTTCTCTTTTCAAGGCTAGAACAATTTATGTAATGATGTTACAAATGACCGGGTGGTTGTATATTTGAATTTATTGTTTTAATAGCAGGAATTATACACATGTATTATATAGGGGGAAAGTAATAGTATATAGACTTTGTGAGCTAGTAAATGTAAATTCAATTTCTTTCTGATTGTTGTTTGCATTTTGTGGTGAGACCGATCAAATTTTGGATGGAAGAACGATTTTTTTTTTTTTTGGGTTTGAAACAGCTATACATCACGCTTTATAAGTGTGATCTAAGTTTTTTTATCTCAGTTTTTTTTACTTTTAATCACGGCCAAAAACCGTGATTGTAAGGACACATATCATCACGCTTTTAAAGAAAAACCGAGATCTAAGATCAGGAAATGTCACGAACAATGGTTTTTCATCTCAGTTTTTACCCTTTTTAATCACGCTTTTTGGGCGTGATCGTTTTGGACTTTAGATCACGCTTATAAAGCGTGATCTAAAGTAAGGACTTACAATCACACCCGGAAAGATCACGCTTTTGGAAGCGTGATTGTATGCCTTCAGTCACGCTTAATAAGTGTGATCTTTATGTGATTTTGTAGTAGTGCCACATTTACACAAACACATACATAAATCTGTGCGGCTCACTCATAGAACACCACGAGTTTGTGTGATCACATACATTTATAAGAGTGCTTGTATATTTGAGTGTATATTTTGAATGTGATCTAGATTTGTTGGGGAAAAAAAAGGGACTGAGGAAAAAGAGGAAGGAATCCTGCTAATATTAAAATAAAAATTACTCCTAAAAGAAAGAATGCAAGACTGGGGAGAAAAAAAAAAGTACCAAAAAAATATCAAAATGAAAACTAAAAAAAAAAAAAGAAGAAGAAAGAAGGCAAAAGGTACCAAAAAGGTAGTACCTCCGAGATTTGAGCTCAGACCACAAGTGGGTATAACAGCACCCCTGACCACTATTCCAAACCCACAGCTTACGATACAGTTGGAAACATTTCATATTTATACATAACTTACGATTTTTTTTTTTTTGGGGTTGCCCCAGCCGGGGTGGGTTGCCCAAGTCCGGAGGCTTGCTCGGCTTACCCCAGGGCTGGCCCTGCCAACAAGCCCTGCAAGCAAAGATTAAGGCAAAAGAGGAAAATGTTAAAATGTCGAAAATAATACATATCATACATATAAGCAAAAATGAGCCCCCAAGGGCAAAGGGTCCTACAACAGAGATTGAATTCAAGCGCAGCATTAAACAGCATGTTAAGTATCCAAGGCCAAGATCTTAAAAATGAAGTCATAGGAAGAAACACACTCTGAATTATTTCCTCAGAAGAGTGAAAATTTGTGCAGGAAGTTATTGTTCTGCCTTTTTCTTCTCAGGCTTGTAGAAAGCTCAGTTGAACCAATTGGGAAGAAAATGACAATGTTAAAAGATCGAGGTAAAAAACTAGAAGCTGAAAGAAATAAAGACTGACAATAGGATAGCCTTAAAGAAAACAAAGCACAAGAAAACCAATATAGTCCTTTGTTATATAAAATCACTTATTTGGCTTTAGGCCCAATAATTTCATCAATTATTAAATCATTTCTAGTAGGCCTTGAGGGGCAGAATGCAGAAAACAAGATCTAAGTATATTAAGGTAAAATTCAATATATCTCCCCGGTATGTAAAATTCAAAATACCATTGTGCCGCCGTTTATCAACAGATTGAATCAACAGAGATACTGTAGAAGTACTTCAAATCAGCCAAAGTTTGTTCTCTTTCCCATTAGTTTCCAACTATTTTCGGTTGTTAAAGTAAAGACATTTAAACTCCAAACAACATGATTCAGGGAATAATTCAACCAGGTCCATACACAAACCAATTATTTCTCATATTTTTTAACATGGAAAGGATTAGAAACAAAGAAACTAAGCTACACTGAAACTTAAAGATGCAAATATTCTTGTGGTAAATGCTTGGATCTTGGAGCAACAGTTGTGCACCTTGCTTCTATGCTAAAATGTTAGAAGCCCGAAACTTCAATGTGGTGAAAACAGAAAAACAATGTAAAGGAAACTGCTAAATTCAGGTCATTCTGTAATAGCTCCACGACCCTCTCTCTCTCTCACCATAGTTGAATCCGCTGATTTGAGTGATATGGACCCCTTAAGAAGGGCATGGATCGGTAGCTTCCAAAAGTGTGGCCTAACCCTGTCATTACTAAGTACAATTTTGCGATCATTGATGAAGCCTCCTTGTTAGATTGTGCTCCTCCGCACCGTATTTGAATTGCCCAGTGCTATTGGCTTGGTTTCTCAACTCTGGTACAAGCCCCGTAGTTTAATTGTGCCAACTCGTCAATAGAATGGTATGTTTAAAGTACACTTTACAGTGAAATAAACAACTACACAAACACAGGTGGTGAAAATAGAGCCTCTCAATAACCCTAACCACAAACATAATCACATTATCAAATGGTAAAAATCCAAATAAGCAAGTAGCACTTCAATACAAATTTTAGTCAAACTAGCGCTAGAATGATCTGACACAGAACATTCTAGGAGCATTTTCGCAAAAGAATAAAAATAATCATAACGAAGTGTCCTTCCCAAAAAAGTCTGGGATAATTAAGGAACTTGAACAGGATAATTCTGTATAAAAATAAACCCAACTCCACTAATTGCTCGGAGCCATTACAATAATTATAAGCAACTAGTTATCCAATACATTTGAGCTTCAATTATAGGTCGTTGCTTATTTAACTTAAGAGCCATAACCGCTGTGAGATAACTTAAAGTGTACAGATAATCAAAAAATAAATGTGGCAAAGAAAAAGGAACCAGTAAACATGCAAAAACCGACGAACCAACTTGGGCACAATAGAAGCAGCCCAAGACCATCTCCAACCCTCACTTAAATCGTTACTCCGAACTTAAATTTGGCTAAAACTCCATCGAAATGGGCCCAGTCCAACCTTCACTCAAACCCATCATCGGGTACTCATTTCATTTATTCAATGTTCTTCCCAACCGAAACATGATTTTTGTTTTCCCCTTGATAACCAAGAGTCCTAGCAACTTGTGCGTACCTCGACTAATCTTGGGGCCTTAAAAGTTAACAACTGGTAAACCTCCATTGGCCCCAAAGGAGTTGATAGCACCTGAGAGGTTTCGAACCTGAGACACCTCTAAGTTGTAGGTCTTGATCACTAGGCCAACCCCTTGGGGTTAACCGAAACATGAAACTTGTCAACTTGTTTTACCCAAAGTTTCCACTTCTCTCCTTCATTCAACCTACACCTTCCACACCCACATGATACTTGCAATCATACTCAAATTTGAGTTCGTTCGTCCATGCAACAGATATCAAATAAAGCTTTTGCTCACATTAAACGTGAGTAGAAGTTCAGCCCTGAAAATGACTTAAAAAGACCATCAACCATAACCTCAAGCATTCATGCATCCTAGGATAGTAACAGAATCTCAAGCATTCATGAGTCCTAGGATAGTAACAGAATTTCAAGCATTCATGAGTCCTATAATACTAACTCAATTTCCACCATTCATAAATTTTAGTAACACAATACCACTACCAAAGAACATCAAGATAAAAGAAATTACCGATTCACCGACCACTAAGCCCCATCAAAATCCTGTTCCCCTCGCCCCCAGGTAGGTATGTCACATTCGGATTCTTGGCCAACGTCGCAGCGATCTCCCTCGACGCCTCGATCCTCCTCAGCTCAATCAACCCCATCCCCGCCTCCTTCGTCGCCTCGGAAATCAACCTCGCTGCCTCGCTCTCCCCCTCCGCCCTAATCACCGCCGCCCGTCTCTCCTGCTCCGCCTTCGCCACCACGAACTTCGACCTCTCCGCCACCTGCTGCGCCACCTGCTTCGCCTCCACCGCCTTCGAAAACTCCGGCCCGTACGACAAGTGCGTTATCGCCACGTCATCCAACACAATGTTAAAGTCCCTGGCCCTCCTAATCAAACTCTCACCCACCAGCGCCGACACGCGCGGCCTTTCAGTTAACAACTGATCGGCGTTGAATTGTGCCACGACTGCTTTTAAGACCTCGTTGCCAATCGAAGGGAGGACTTTCTCGTCGTATTCAAGACCTAGGGTTTGGAATATCCTTGGGAGGTTAGATATTTCAGGGCGGGATAAGAGGCGGAGGGTCAGGTTAACCATTTGGAGGTCTTTGGTGCCTGATACGGAGGAGAAGGTGTGGGGCTTGGTGCGTATGTCGAAGATGTAAGGGCGTTGGAGGAAAGGGATGAGGAAGTGGGTGCCTTCGCCGGCGATTTCGGGGAGGACGCCGCGTAGGCGGTCGAAGAGGACGGCGCGTTCGCCGCCGTCGACGGTGTAGAGGGAGGAGTTGAGGATGGTGGCGGCGACGCCGGCGCCGAGCGCCGCCCGTGCTAGGTTTGTTAGGAAGGAGGCTGCGGCCTGGTTGCTGCCCATTTGCGGAGGAGAGAGAAGCTGATGGAGTGAGGGTTTTAGCGGTGGGTAGGTTGCTCCACTCCTGCACCAAATTTTCTCAAATTTGGTCAAAAACTTGATTTGATATCACTTCTTCCATGAAAAACCACTCTTTTACCAAATTCTAGTTAAAATTTTGTTAAAAACAGTTTTTTTTTTTTTCATTTTGGCTCCAAAACTTTCATTTTACCTCCAAAACTTGCAGTGAACAAATAGTGAACAAATTTATTTTCATCCTCTTCTTCCTCTTTTGCGGAAACAAGGAAACAAATAGTACACCTGCTTTGAACAAATATAGCCGTTGATAATTTGATGTTGGGTTTGGTGTTGAACAAATTTGGTGAAAATTTTGAGTAAATTTGGTGTTGAGCAAATTTGGTGAAGGAGTGGAGTGGCTTTTTTGGTGATTTTTACTCAAATTTGAATTTGGTGAAATTCTCCACTCCACCAAATTTTTACTCAAATTTGAGTAAAAATTTGGTCAAAAACTTGATTTGATATCACCTCTTCCAATGGGAAACCACTCTTTTACCAAATTCTAGTTAAAATTTTGTCAAAATTAGTTTTTTTTTTTTTCTTTTCATTTTGGCTCCAAAACTTTCTCACCATTTTGTCAAAGCAGTTTTTTTTCTTCATTTTACCTCCAAAACTTTCAGTGAACAAATTCCTTTTCATCCTTTTCTGCGGAAACAAGGAACAAACAGTACACCTACTTTGAACAAATATAACCGTTGATAATTTGATGTTGGGTTTGGTGTTGAGCAGCAAATTTGGGGTTGAGCAAATTTGGTGAAGGAGTGGAGTGGCTTTTTTGGTAATTTTTACTCAAATTTGAATTTGGTGAAATATTTGGTGTAGGAGTGGAGATGCTCTTACGGAAGTTATTGGACATGTAAAGCGGTGAGTGAGGAATAACTATTCAGTAGTCGTGTGCCACCGTAATGGGTTGCGCGCCGCATATTCTTGCGGGATTCATGAACTTGATCATCGACTCCATATAAGTATGTGAGAAACCATTGACTTTAGGTACACAGCAATGTAGGAACATTCGACAAATTTTCGTAGAGAGACAAGACGGGACTTGGGTCGGATGTACATTAACGAGGCTTGTCTCGAGTCTAAAAATTTATCCGAACAGACATTGGTGTTAATTTGATCGGATGATATAAATTTTGAAAGTGTACTTTTAAAATTACAGTCACGTTCTATTTTTTTTAAGAATAATGTACTTCGATTATGAAGTTATCAATGTTCCTTTGACTTGACTTTTGGAAGAAATTTTTATTGTTGGAATTTTTCTCTGGCGAAAAGTTAATGGTCTCTCACATACTGCTTTTAGAGCAAGTGCAGGAGATTAGCTATATGGCAACTTTAGGTATTTTAGTTCATCAAAGAGGCAAAAAGTGGCCTACAACAGCTTAGGTAAACACCATGCTATTTTTCGTTCATGAACAGTACTTGGGCAAATCTACCTAACAACTGTTCACAATCTATCATTTGTTTATTACTTTCTCTCTCCTCCACTCTCTCTCCTCCTCCTGCCACCAATAGTACTTGGAAATATGTTGTAATATTTAAATTAGAGAAAAATAATATTTTAATAGAGTATGGGTAAAATAGGGTGTATTGTTGGAGTGTTGAAATGATGTGAGTTAAATGTGCACTGTTCACCAGCATTTTTAGCAAAATTTTTGCCCAAGCTGCTGTTCTTGCTCTACTAAAAGCAAGTTGTTGAAAACACTTTGGTGCATGTAGCAAATAGGAGTTCATTGCAAAAGGAGTATGCCAATGCTTAATCCAATATATCGGGTGCATGTATCAGCCTGCGGAGCTCATTAGTCTGAACAGTTCATTAATTTTAAAATGTTAGCTAAATCGGACACTTGTAAATGGTTACCCAATTTATAGTACCAATTTTTCATTCCGAATCCAGAATCTATATTCTGAATGAAAAATTAGTACATGAGATGAAATATTTGCAGCTCTCCGATTGAGCTAATTATTAATGCGACCACTTGGAAAAATATAAGTTCAACTTAATGAACAAAATATATTTATTGTGTGTGACCTGAAAGGGGGCCATGTGAGTCAACCTGTGCACCATGGATGCATGGAGGCCAATCCACAAAGATGACTAAGTGCTCACTGTGTTCGTTTCCTGTTTTTCAACAAAAAAATTTTGAAATACACTTTTCCCAAATAAAAGAGACAGATGAGTTTGCATAGTGGGCTTTTCGGTCCAACTCCCCAGTGAACAGCTATTTTGCAGCGATCAAATAAGAACAGCTATTTTGCACGTAAAGTTGTCTGCAAATGATGAAAGCACAGTGGGTTTTCCCACAACATTTCGGTCAAACTTTTGTTTGTTCTCCACTTTACACAAAGTGGGTTTTCCTACAATTGAAAATTGGTGGAAAGTGGGGACCATGTCCCTTCTGTTGGGTTTTCCCAGAACTGAATCAAAAGATTCTGACCTGAGGAGAGAGAGAGTGACGTAAAGGAGTAGAAGAATGAGTCAAAAGGTAACATGTAGGGTCCATGAACTTTTTTCCATCCGATCGCCTCTTTCTAAATTAAATAGTTTTGAAACACAAAATCCCACTTTAAGTTATGAAACGAACACAGTGTTTGTCTTTCTTGTCTCGCAGATAAAAACAGGCTAAAAAAAAAAATTGAACTTTCTACCGAGTACTGTGGGACGCAAACCAAAAAAATACTCCCTCCGTCCCAAAAAGTTTGACCTACTTACAAATTTTCAAATTTTATGTACAATACACATTGTTACCCAAAACTTGTAACTTTCCAAGTTTGTCCTTCATTATTTGACTTCCAATTTATTCGGATCATGGTTGAGCTCTTCCATCATCAACGGTCTAACTTCACTTGGGCCTTCTACGAATAAATCAGCGTGGCCTAAATCGGCCAAATTTAAGCAATGGCTCTCACATGGGATTAGATTTGATTCGAGCCGTGTATTTTCACAACGGACGACCGGATGCACCTAGTGCACATCAGGATCCTCCATCCATCACCTTGGTCCTCCTTCCTACCCCGAAATTAAGGTAGATCTGTATCTCTTTGCATGGAGTTTCCTCCTCCAATGCGCTAGGGAAGTTGCATAACCGTTGGCCCCACAAAAGAAAAATCAGAATGTCTATCTAACTATCTTGTCTTATTCTTAATGTTGGAAAAGGCTACAATGGGTGTGTATGTTATAATTATACACACCCCTATAATTTTTTTTATAAATATTTATCTCTTTCAATATGTGAACGCTTTTATAGTCACGAGCCGGTAGTTGAAAATAAAGTGAAAACATCTTTCGCGCGTTGAAATTTTCATTACACCAACAGCCGGATTTTTTTTGAGAAACATACTTTCGCAGTTTCATTGATTCGGATGGAGGGTTGCCTCAATGTCATTTTTGTTAGACAAAGCAGAATAATGGATTGAATATTTTGTCCTTCTTATTAACGTAAGGTTTTATCAAATAAAAGATCTTTCCTTTGAGGCTTAAGGCTGAAAATACAAAATTTTATTTATCAAATACTGTTGGGAGTAAAAAAATATCGTCAGAGATATCTTTCCTTCTAGGCTTGAGGCTGAAAGTACATAATTTTCTTGTCAAATACTGTAACAAAAATTGTCTATTTGGAGTCCGGCTCTTATCGAATCATTGTAGAGAACAATCTCTCCAATTTCAGCCCGTAATTTTTTTTTACGATCCCACCACAATGATCGAGACCGTTCATTTTTTTTATATATATTTACTGAGAATATTAAGTACACCAAAAAATCAAGTTTATTAGACATCATTTAATATGATTTTTGAACGCATTATCTTGCAAAAAATAAGATTGCAACACCGGAACAAAACCCATTTCTCGTCTTTTTCTTTTCTTTTTTTTACAATATAAACGTGTTTAAAATGATATCAAACAATAATCGGTCAAATTATTTTTTGGCATGCTTAATGCTCTTCGATCATTTGATGGGGATTGAAAAAAAATAAAATTCCAGGTCGAAATTGGAGAGATTCCTCTCTCCAATGCTGGACTCCAATGAGGATCTGTTAATATCTAATTTCATCCTAGCATCTACTCTCCCGAGGAGCCATTAGCTGTGAAACGATCCCCCTACCAGGCTCGTTACCACCATTGCCCGGACGAAGACCTGGCCTCTCACATCTCTGGACTCTGGTGATCTCGGCAAGGCATGTACTTATTCTCCGGACAATTTTTTCCCGACGAAACTCTTATTTGTGGGAACTAGTTTATGATTTTATGAAGTTGGTATTTGTTAGAACTTGTAACTCATATGGAGAGGTACCGAGAAGTTATAGGCAACACGTAAATTCCCGTGTTGATCTGTTTCGTAGTCTATATTGTGTGTGTCTGTGTGATTGTTTACGCTTACAAGATCACTGGAATTGCGGGTACATACAAGGAGCAAGGCTCAGCTTGTCGCAACTTTCAACTGTGACAGAATACGATCATTGGAATTGTTGACACGCTGAGACTTCGCCGTTTGCACGTCGATTAAGCACGATCCGTTAACATGTTCGAGTCATCACGGGGTGTTATTGGGTAACCCGTGACACTCAGCTTGTCGCAACTTTTCAACTGCTACAAAGACGAAAATGGCGATTCCATCGCCAAGGTAGAAATTGAGATACAGTATTTTAGTCGACCATGATTTTTTAAGGGATTTTCCTAGGGAGAGAAAACTGACTCTCCATATAGGAAAATCAAATTTAGTAATTAAGTTTACCTTCTACACTTTACTATCTACTTATTACTCCTAGTTTAATTACCTGCACTTTACTATCTTCTTATTAGTTTAGTTCACCTGCCTCTGAAAATCCATGATTCTCCAAGAATCTAGTTTCATTATTTGGTAGCTTTAGTTTGACTTATAATCTGATTCATTCAAGTTGTTTTTTCGAATCCTGCATCCCCTTACCAATATTACTCTCTTGTAATAAAAATTAACTTGAAAAGCATCATAGCGACCACAACGCAATGAAACAAAAAATCCGTATCTTTGTTAACGCCAAAGCTTACTTGGTGACTTTTTAGCAATATTTCAGTGTGTAAATTCATTGGCTGTGTTTGGTTAGATAGTTTAGTTTAGTTTTGATGATGTCATCAGGTGTAATGAGTGGAGAGAGATAGAGAGAAAGGAGGAAAATGATGATGTTATCAAAACTAAAACTAAAACTAAACTGGAAAACGAACAGGGTCATTATGTTTTGCACCCGTAAGGTTATGTTTTGCTCATTACCGTCTCAAAACAAAAAGACGAGAGAATTTCCGGATCCATCCCTCATTGTGAGAGCTATACTAATTAATATTGTTCTACTTACAACATATTTCCTAAATATTATCACAATAAGCTCAATCTTATGGTCATCAATCTCTATTCATTCAGTTCAAATTGGTGCCCCGAATATCATGTATAACCAACTAGGTTGGCTCAGTTGACCATTATTTTTTACTTCCAAATGAAAGGTTAGGGAGAGAATTACTGCTAAAAAAAGAAAAAAAAAAAGAAGCTTTTCTTCCTCACTATGGGATTTCTCCTTTAGTAGGTCATTTTTTTTTTTTTATCAAAACTTTTCCCATGTAACCTTAAATTCCCTTATAGGTACAGCCATTCTAGACCAACCACGAATACCAGTTTCTCCCTCATTATTAATAAGGGCAAAGAGATATGGCACAGCTTCCTCAATGTCTTCCCGGATCTCATATGTCGATTCAAAACGGAAGAGGTTGAAATTCCTAAGGAGATAATCATGAAGTGTCAAGAACTGCAAGTTAAGTTTTGGGAGTGCCAGACACCCTTCCCCAGTATAACTGATGCTTGGAACAACTCTTTTATCCCACATTATCTGCTCATTTGGGTACAGGGGAAGAGCATTTATGGACTCCTGTGAATGTGACTGTTGTTTCTCAAAAAAAGCAAGCCATAACTTCAACAAGAAAATCAACTCTTGCTGACCATGGATCCTCCTTTGAAACCAGTTTGAGCTGAAGAAGCAAAAACACAATGGTTTCTTAGTATCGAAAAACATAATATGGCACTTCCATATGCAAAAAGTGAGGTAAGTCACTAACGAGTACAGAAAAAATCAAGTATATTACATGGTCATTTGGTGCAAAAACAAAGACAGATTGAAGCTAATTGGAATATAAGTAGATGGTTCATAAACAACATGGTGATGCTAACATTTCAGTGAACAAGCTCACTAAAAGCTGACATGTCACACTCATGGTTGCATAAAACACCCAACCTCATTTTTTCTGTCCATTTCCCTCCATGTAGTTGTCGTCGTTGTTGGTTTGTGTGTGTGTCCTTGTTTCTTTTCACTACTAGTAGGAGCTGGAGTGTGTATTTGCTCAATCTCAGTGTTGTTCTTTTGTGCAATGAGAAAAGATCGTCACCTTGAATGGACAAAATATTCCTGTTTCTTTTCGCTAATACTAGGAGCGGTGTGCATTAGCTCAAAATCACCGTGTTGTTTTTTTCTGTAATCAGAAAACATTTTCACCTTGAGGGGAAAAGACAGCCTGATGTATAGTGTAGAAAACTGCAAAAGAGACTAGTGGTTTTCTTTTGGAAATAATGGGAACATCGGACCCTTTAGTACGTTGAACACCTTTTGAACCAAAAAGGCATCAAAGTAACTCAGCAATGAACTGTACCTGAATTAACTAATCACATAACCCTTACGAGAAAAATGATGGGAGATGCAATTAGAACTTGACTAGGAATATTTTTGATATACTAATAAGGTAGATAAAAAACAATTGCATTTGTAAACATAGAATATGAAGCAATGATCCCATTCTAACTTCTAAATAGTTTATCCCTGAAAGTAAACGGCCAAAAAATCAATCAACTAACCTTGTAGCAAACTAGGTCCCTCAGCTCTTCAGGAGAAAGCACAGATAATTTCTTCGACAGATCAGAGCACCTGTTAATTGCGCCAATATTAGCCAATGCAAGTTCTCGCAGCTACAAAGGCAAGGGATTGTTGAGATAAAGATTAGACCAAGACAAAACACAAATTTATTATGCTTAAAATCCTGAACAAATAAAGAGACAGCAGCAATCATATATTTTTTCATCATAAACCAGACCTTGGGAGTCTTCTTATATGCAAGAAGCTGAAAAGCCTGAAGCTGGTCGTAACTGAAGCACCTCATCATCAGTCATTTGTCTCCCTAAACGGTTATCAATCTCAAAACGTTCATAGAACTGCAGCAAGTTAAACCAGTTGTGCAAAGAGTTTCCCCCTTTCACATCTAAATAAATCACTTAAATGGCATTTGGAGACTACAGCTACATCAGCAACAAGTGGCTTTAGAAACCTGCAACAGCAACAAGAAGTTTACTAGAGGAGTAACACAGCAAAAGGAGGAAGCCCGAAAAGGAAATTTAAACTTCACGCGCATTAAAGCCAGTGACATTTGGAAACAATACCTAAATGCTATATAGCCTTGAGATGACGCGGAAGGTCATAACATGGAGACGCATATTTCCACATCCACAGAGTTCATTGAATCATTGATAAGTAAGATATGAATATATTAATAAAGCACCAAGGCAGTCAAAACCCATGTCAATACTATACATTAAACCATCCTCATTATTGGCAAATTTAAAAGCCTACATGTCAACACAAAAGTGACTTTACCATTAAGCAAATTCCCTAATGGCATAAAGTAAATGACACATGAATCAGGATGTCTAACCTTCCTTTAAATGATCGAAAGAATTGCGAAGTCACTAAACAAATTCAGAAGAATAAGAGAAGACTTAACAAAAGCGTCTCGATTCAGAAGATGAAGAGAAGACACAGTGGTAGAGTGGTTGGCTGTTAACTATTTGGTCATAGGTTCGAATCCTACTTAGGGAGATTTGGGAGGAAAGGTTCCCTTTTATGAGGCTACTCCCGGGAACAGATCCAGTGGAGAATGGGTGGGGCCTGTAGCTCAAAGGATTAGAGCACATGGCTACGAACCACAGTGTCGGGTTTGAATCCCTCCTCGCCCGTCCTTCCCAAAAGGGAAGGACCTTTCCCTCTGGGGTGGAAGTAGGAAAGTCATGAGGGGGATAGCAGATCAAAAGCTATGGAACTTGGGTGTGGGTCTTTTGTCGAAACCTGAAACTTGTTCCAATTGAAACCCAAAACTAAAGTCTGATTGAATCGGTTCCTAGAGACTTGGAATCCAGCCTCATATGCCACAGCTGCAGGTGTAAAACAGGGTCGCAAAGAAATCGAATTTCATTACGACCCTTGGCCGAGCGCCTTCTAGCGTACAATCTTGGAGCAAGAACAAGATTTTTTTGTAGTGTGGGGTGGAGTTTGTAGAAACAAATCACGATAGACTTCGATAAAATTAGGCCCACGATTGAAAAAAAAATGAGAAGACTGTTGATTTGATAAAGCGTTTCATGGACGATTTTCCTTTTGGAGTCGGAAAAAAATTTGGATTGATGTCTGCTAATTACTTCTATTTTTTTTTTGTATAATTTCAAGTTAGAGGTTTTTTTTTGTGTAATTGGAAGTTCGAGCATCTTCAAATTTGGAATTAACTTTGTGTTCATTTTTTTTGGGGACTGGTGCTGGTTGCCGGACTGTGGGGTGTTAGGTGTAGATTTGCTATAAACTAATATGGCTGCATTAATAAGTTTAGCCTAGCATATCAACCAAGACTGGAAGTACACATGTTAGATCCATTGGTTAGACCCTAGGGAAACTGACTGAAAAAAAAGAGTTTGGTTTTGTTAATTGTCTTTTGCGTTCCTTCTCATTTTGGAACACTGAAATTTGTTGTCTAGCAATGCAGACCTCATATTGTCTACTACCTATTATAAAAGCGGCACTTGTACTGTTTGTCAAACTAACTTAAAATTACAAAAATGACCTTCATTTTATAGTTTAGTACATGTACATCCTCAAAGTTGAAAGTCAAAACAACCCCATCCTCAACACTACTTTAGCTTCTTCGCACCGGCTCACCGCAACACGTGTAGCCGCCACTGAAATAAAATGCGCACCTATCCATCGCCCCTATATTAATGGCGGCACAATCAGCCGCTGCCATCATTTGCGGCACCTCTAACATAGCAACCACCCCTCGCCGACCGCCTCTATATGTTGGATTCATAGTTGTCAAAGGCGCGCCTAGGCATGCGCCTAGGCGAGAGGCGCAGCCATTGCGCCTGGGGTACACCTAGGAGAGGCGGGTGGAATAAGGCGAGGCCTAGGCGCAAAAGGCGAGAGGCACAAAAAAAGCGCGCCTTATTGAAGTTTAATCACAACCCTAGATTTTTGTTACCTAGGTTACAAATCTTATCTTGGCCGTCGATTTTTGGGTTTCTAAAAGTCCATTGTGGGTCTCGAAAAGTCTGATTCTCAGCCCTAAATCATCTCTCTCTCTCTCTCTCTCTCTCAAAGACTTGAAATCGATTGAAGTCTGATTGTGGCCTTGTGGGTGTCAGACTTGAAGTCCATTGTGGCCTTGTGGGTGTCAATCAAGAAGACCGAAGGCTAACCTGAAGTCGATTCTGGGTTTGAAGTCGATTGTGGGTGTCAATTCTGGATTTGATGTCGATTCTGGGTTTGAAGTCGATTGTGGGTGTCGATTCTGGATTTGATGTCGATTCTGGGTTTGAAATTGAAGGCAGACTTGAACTGAGTCGTGTTTGGGTGTCGATCTGCAAAACTGAAGCCTTTCTATGCGAGAACCGTAAACTATTTGGCATTTGGCAGATGTTTTTATGTATCTTTTGGATGGTATGTTATCTAAAACCCATTGGTTTAGTGTTATTAGTTAAAGTATTAGTGTATGCTATTTTTCCTATATTATATAGTTAACTAATTACAATCAGTTTATATATATATTTTTTAAATTTCAATCAGTTTATATATTTCTTTTTTTTACAAAGTATAATGTTTATATGTTTTTTTTTTACCAAGTATAGTTTATATGTATACAATATACATAAACGAACTAAGTATATTTTTTTCTCTAATTATATTACTCCTTATTTGGTACTTGGTAATATTTACTTTACAATTGTACATGTCTCTACATTGTCTACAATGTCTATATATTATAAAAAATAAAAAATAAAAAAAACGAGTAATTTCTAGAAGGCCGAGTACTCTCTGAGTACTCGGGCTGGAAGCTCGAACGTCCCCAGCCTCCCTGGGAGCGCCTAGCGAGTTTTAGAACCTTATTGTTTTTATGTATCTTTTCGATGGTATGCTATCTAAAACTCATTGGCTTAGTGTTATTAGTTAAAATATTGTTATATGCTATTTTTTCTAATTTTTTTTTACATAGGTGCGCCTTGCTTCAAAAAGGCGCGTGTCTCGCCTCTCGCCTTAGTCCCCACAGGATTTTGCGCCTCGGTGCGCCCTTCGCCTTTGACAACTATGGTTGGATTCGTCCACCTTCGACATCACTTGCCCCGTCAACTAAGTCAACTACCTTTGGCTAATCCATCGGCTCTTTAGTGAACTTATTTCCCCTCACTTTAGCTCATAGAAGCTGACTTGTTAGACTATTTTTTTTTTAGTCGAATGATCAATTCTCGGCAATATTAGCGTCGATATTCCATGAACTTCTACAATTAGTCATAATTTCACCTTAGGATGTCAAGTGATTTGGAGATTTTTTGTAACCGAATCCCGTGGTAGAGATTTATACCTACAATAGTTTTGTTGAATGCTTGGAATTTCATATGGAGAGTACTTACATTTTGCTACGGTCAATTTTTATCTGAATAATTTATGCATCATTGGCCACCAGTAAACGGCAACCGACTTTCAATGCACGTAGTTAATATTGAACAGAATAATTTGCCCAGCATTGGACATCAATAGTATATAGCGGCCAACCTTGAGAACATGAATCGTACATGTCCGTTGCTTAAATAAGGATTGCCACCGTGTACATGGTGTTTGCAAAAATCACATCATAAGAAAAGTAAAATCGAAGGCTCTTGAATAGATAAAAACAAATACTCCTCTACACTTGCATGTTTAATTATGTTATCAAATTATTCTCTAGTAGTTTGTTAGAACGCCTGAATTAGAAGACTATGTGCGCCTTGTGTTGGTCTTTACCTTGAACCATGTGAAATAGGGATGTTTCCAAGGAAGCTTGTCCGGAAAGCGTGTTGAGTATACTTGGCCACTATTCCAAATAGGAATGAAAATAAAGTTATTTGATATCCTACAGTTTTTTGTTCCCTGTTACGATGTTTGAGGTGACGTGTAGTAGTTGTTTAGCCTTCAATCCATGGAAGTAGGTTACATTGTACTGATAACTCGTTAATTCCCTTATTGCTTATATGATTTTGCTCGTGTCTAATCTCTCTCATTGCTATTTGTTCCAGGTTCCAAGCCGGGCGATCTTACAAGACCGCCCACCCTCATTTTGAGGGAACGATTTCAGACACGCAGACCTCTTTGAGGACCCCCGGGGGTGGTACTATACAGTCGAGGGTACCCTCGCACTCACAGGATCAAAGGATCCTATTGAGGTAAGCTCTCTCATACTCTTATTTCCATTATTCAAGTCCTAATCTTCACCAGTTAGGCTGGAATTTCAACTGTATAAACTAAATCTTGGCCAAATTGTAGGTGGAGGTACAAGATGACTCGTACGAGGTCATAAGGGTCTTGGAGGAGGATGCTGAAAAACAAGAACTTGTGTTATACAAGTTCAAGAAAGTGGGGATAAAAGAACCGGACTTTGAAATGAGCATACTCATCGAAGTCCGGTTCTTTGATCCCCTCTTTCTTGGACTTGTATAGCACAAGTTCTTCTTTGTCAGCATCCTCCTCAAAGGCCCTTATGACCTCGTACGAGTCATCTTGTACCTCCACCTACAATTTGGCCAAGATTTAGTTTATACAGTTGAATTCCAGCCTAATTGGTGAAGATTAGGACTTGAATAATGGAAATAAGAGTATGAGATAGCTTACCTCAATAGGATCCTTTGATCCTGTGAGTGCGAGGGTACCCTCGACTGTATAGTACCACCCCCGGGGGTCCTCAAAGAGGTCTCCGCGTGTCTGAAATCGTTCCCTCAAAACGAGGGTGGGCTCCGGGGCGGTCTTGCAAGATCGCCCGGCTTGGAATCGGGAACACTCCTCGAACAAAAAGCAATGAGAGAGATTAGGCACAAAAACAAAATCATATAACTCATAAGCATTAAGGAATTAAGGAGTTATCAGTACGATGTAACCTACTTCCATGGATTAAAGGCTAAAAAACTACTAAAACTACACCTATGTCACCTAAAACATCGTAACAAGAAAATAAAAATTGGATATCAAACAATGGGAGGTTTGGTAAGATTGGCCTGGCTTGGTACCGGGAACACGATATATCCTGGAACAAATAGCAATGAGAGAGATTAGGCACGGGAATAAAATCATATAACTCATAAGCAAATAAGGGATTTAACGAGTTATCAGTTGATGTAACTTACTTCCATGTATTAAAGGCTAAACAACTACTGAAACTACACCTATGTCACCTCAAACATTGTAAAGGGGAAAAAAAACTGCAAGATATCAAACAAGTTTATTTTCATTCCTGTTTTCACAGAATAGTGGCCAAGTAGGGCTGGAAGTGTTCGAACTCGACATGCGCGAGGGGAATCATTAGGCTGAAGTGCTCAATGCATACATATCCTTTTCTATTTGTAAACAACCAAGTAGAAAATGGATAAGCATTGAAAGAAAAAGGCAGGTATGTCTCGTTTTCTATTTTAGGGCTGGAAGTGTTCGAACTAGACTTGCTCAAAATTAGCATAGCTCAAGATTGAGTCTAGCCCAAATATGGCAGAGAAAGAACGCGTCCGGAAACGTCGTCATCTCGCTTGGGACATCCTGCCATTCAAGCAACTAGAGGTTGGTTAGGGCTGGAAGTGTTCGAACTCGACTTTGCTCAAGAAAAGCGTAGCCCAATTTTGAGTCGAGCCCAAATAATAAACCAGCACGACTCATTTCCATTCAAGGTGTTTGAGCTCGATTCATTACCTCAACGAGCCGATCTTCTATAAAGAGCCAAGTCACAAGTAATTCAAGCTCAGTTTGTTTACCAAACAAGCTTAAAAGTAGAGCTCAACTCGTTTACCAACAAACTGAGCCGGGGATTCTGAAACCATAACCGAACCGAACCGAACGGGGTTCGGGTAATCCCCAAACCGTTTGGGTACCCGAACCTGGAGATGAAATTTCAAAATTTTTTTTTTTATCCGGATGAATTTTCAATTAACATTGAAAGGAGAAAAAGAAAACATGTGCGTCAAAGATAATAAAACAACTACTTGTCTAGATGTTTTAGCAACCTGTTTGATTCCATCCCTGAATTACATATAACAAAAATAGGGAAAGCATTCCCTCATAAAACCAACAACTTCTCATGTGAGGACTGAAATTTTTGACAAAATCGATAAGTGTTTCTTGTGAAAATTTACAGCGCAAGCTGACTAATTTACAATTTTACAACACAGCACAATCACTACTTTGTAACTGTTAAAAATGTGAAGGCCTTAAGTACCAAACTACCCCCAAAAAAAAAAATCTAAGACTGAAACCGGTTCGGTTCGGTCCGGTTCTTGGCTATATTTGAGTGAACCGAAAAAACTCGGTTCGGGAGTAACACTGAACCGAAGCCGGTTTTTAGAGATCGGTTCGGTTTCGGTTCGTCCTGGTTCGGTCCGGTTTAAGTGTCGGTTCGGTTCGCCGGGGAGGAGAGAGAATATCTACAGGTTTACAGATCTACAGAATAAAGGCTTAAAAAAACATCAGAAACCATCAGATCTACAGAAGATTTACGAATCGGGACTAATAAAAAACCATCAGATCTACAGAGATAGATACATACATATATATAGATAAACACACCTATACACACATGTCAAGCGGGAGAGGGAGAGACAGAAACGAACAGATCGCCCGATGGACTGGGTCTACGATGATGGACGGAGTCCCTCCTCTTCGCCATCGCCATCAGGAGTTGAAGCGTGGAAGTTGAAGTTGAAGTTGAAGAAGATGAAGGTCAGATCTGATCTAAGAAGCGTGGAAGTCGAAGAAGATGGTCTGATTTCTCTTTATCATCTTCGTGTAGCCGCCGCTCAACCAGAGAGAGAGAGAGAGAGAGAGAGAGAGAGAGGTGGAAGAGATTTAGGGTCGAAGAAGTTGCTCTCTACTGGGCTCTGTTAAAAGTGAAAAATGTTAGGGCTCACTCCCTCCGTAGTATATATATACAATTGAATTGTAAATATGTAATAATATATTTTGATCCGGTAAATCGAGAGGTACCGACGCCCATGGTACCGATGGTGTACCGACGGCGCCGGGGACCCCGTTGTGGATCTCAAACGGTCAATTCGAGCCGTCCATTCACGAATTCCGAGGGGGTCCACGCGGGAATCACCTCAATCGGACGCTTCTAAGTGCTCGATCCAAAATCACCCCATTTCGTTCCGGAATTCGATTCTGGAGTGAATGGATGGCTCGGATCGACCTTTTGGGACCCATAACGGGGTCCCGGCGCCGTCTGTACTGTTTGGTCGGTACAGCTAGCATTGTTCATTTTGATCCCAGGTAAAAAACAGAGACATTTGCTAGCCAAGTCGAGAGATCAATTCCCGTAACTTATATACAGGGCCGGCCCAAGGGGTTTAGAGTGCCCTAGGCTTGACCTAAAAAATGTGCCCTAAGAGTACAACACTTAAAAAAAAATCAGTAACAATCACAATACAACAAAGCCAAGACACTATAAAGTTCTACTAAGTCAAAACACTATAAAGTTCTACTAAGTCAAAACACAAAGTCTCCAAATACATATATAATGCACGATTATCACTTAAATATTACTCGTTTTGTGTTTTTAGAAGCAAAAGTAGCAATTAAACTTGTATAATCCACCTCTTCTACCAAGTCATTTTATCATGGCATCGAAAAATGAATTCACCGGCAAAGAAAATTCCATTATTAAGGAATCAAAAATTGAAGTTATTACACTACAAAAAATGGAATCCATTGAGACAAGTTCAAAGATTATAAAACTCTTTGACATATGACATATCCATAAGTCAAATTAGTAACAAACAGTAAACCTACAACTATGAAGATGAATTTTTTTCCTCTTTCCGGATTTTGAGAGAAATTGAAACATTCTAATTTTCCCTTAACTAATCAATCACATAATCATCCTTCAATTAATTAATCATTCAATCTTATTCTATTTACAGTTGGGCAGTTAGAAAGTGTACTTAATTAATGTTCTCTATAGTAGTTTGGCTCATGTCTCAAGAAAGCAAATGGATGTTTTGAAAGGTTTCAGTTTGGATTGTGCCTTAAAGTTATATCCAATAGGAACCATAATGGTTTAGGCTGTTTTGTAAGTAATAATGGTTTTTTTTTTCTTTATTTGGGTAAAAAAAGAGTCCTAGTCTAGCCCATTTGCAAAAAATGTTGGAGTGCCCAAAAAATCAGCCTTTTTTTGGAGTGCCCTAGGCCCAGGCCTTGTGGGCCTTGGGCCTTGGCCAACCCTGTATATATATATTGATTAGGTCCGATTCAGTTCATGTAAAAAAAAAACCTTTGAACTGGGAACCGAACCGGTTTTCAAAATTTCATATTATTACGAACCGGACCGAATCGGCCAAAGGAAGAAAAAAAACCGAAGTTCGGTCCGGTTCGTCGGTTTTGATTTTCACCCGTGGCCTGGCAGGGGTCAAAAGAATGAAATCAATGAATGTCAGTTCCATTCACGTGTCACAAAGATATAAAATTTACATCATTTAGCCTCTTTCTTGAGATCCAAAAATGATGAGAAAAAGTATTCTAAGTAATTAGAAAAGGGTGATGATTTTGGAGCTTTCTTTTTTTATGCAAGCACTCCAATATTTAATGAAGTTACAAAACTACAATTTTTAAGATATAAAAATTATTGGAGGCACTCAACCCACAAATTATCTCCTCGTTTACTAAGGCATTCCAAACGGAAAAATGAACCAAAATCAAACATAAACATTAGGTTCTAAACATTAACATGAACATTACGCTCCAAACATTAAATATCCACAACATAAATATTAGGTTCCAAACATTAAACATGCGTCTATGTTAGATTGTTTCACGCCACTTTGCACAAAAAAAAAATATTCCTAGAATTCTCCAAAATAAACAACACACAATTGGAAATGTTGATGCTGAAAAAATCTTCATAACGGATGTGAGACAAGATCTTTATCTTTTTGTACTCATTATCTACCATTTTTCTTTCAAAATCTTCTTAACGACCCCAAATCTACATTTTAAAACTCGTAGTGAGACAAACAAAGCACATCACCGAAGTTAGAGAACTCTTGAGAGAAAAAGTAACAGAACTCTCAAGAGACTTTGCATGGACAAAAAGATGGTTCTACAATCATAGGCCGAAGACCATTTGTCCGGGCTGTCCTAGTGTAGAACATGGAAACAATAACATAAAGACTCTACCAATGAAACATTTCATATGGAAGTAGGTAATTCAGTGACGTGCAGTAAAAGGAGTTGAGCAACTATCTGCTTTTTTCTGATAAAAAAAAAACTATTTGCTTTTTTGGAGTGCCTGAAGTAAAGGAGAAGAGTCAAAGTTTTTTTGAGTGCCTGAAGTAAATCATGGAACTTGGAAAATGGTAATTTTGGAAAATTATTGTAGCTTGGTGCCCCTGTATAAAAAATTGGAGTGCGAATATCAATTTCCTTAGAAAAACACCAAAACACAGATTGAACCAAAATCATTGAGATGTGAGGCATGTAGCGTAAAAAGGAGAGAGAGAGAGAGAGAGAGAGAGAGAGAGAGAGAGAGAGAGAGAGAGAGAGAGAGAGAGAGAGAGGTACCAGCTGAGGTGAGATTGGAAGCCACAGATCGGCGATCTCATATCTTTGTGTAACCGTAACCCTAAAAACAGGCATGTTGGAGAGAGAGAGAGAGAGAGAGAGAGAGAGAGAGAGAGAGAGAGAGAGAGAGAGAGAGAGAGAGAG
This sequence comes from Vaccinium vitis-idaea, assembly GCA_963854785.1. NCBI lineage: Eukaryota > Viridiplantae > Streptophyta > Magnoliopsida > Ericales > Ericaceae > Vaccinium > Vaccinium vitis-idaea. The sequence goes on along the minus strand of OY978219.1, from coordinate 5,921,462 downwards.
AGAGAGACGTTACCAAGTGAGGAGGCGTTGAGGTGAGTGAGATTGCTGATCGCTTCTCTCAAGTCTGTCTGAGTAACCCTAACCCTAAATGTCATATATTATATATATATATACGACAAGGGGTAATTATGTTAAACGTAATTAACATATACTTAAGGGTAATTCAGTAATTAAAAAATTCGGTTCTGGTAACGGCCCGATTATCAGCTCAATCCATAACCGAACAGAACCGTTCGGTTATCTCAAATCCTAAACCATACCCGCACTCGCGGGGAACATTTCGGTTATGATTTGGGGAAGAAAACAAGTTACAGTTCAGGTACCCATTGTACGGTTCGGATCATCAAAATTCAATTGGGAAAGACGAGGTCCTGACTTTAAGCAAAGTTAGGGATCCTTAGTAGAAGATTTATATAACTTTGCTTAAAGTCAGGACCGCACCTTTCCCAATTGAATTTTGATGATCCGAACCGTCCAATGTGTTAAGAAAGGGTTTTTAAGGGTCCCCGCGAGGATTCGTAAAAAAAATGACTGGAAAGGGTTTCATCCGAGCAGTTTTTCATAAAATATATATCTACGGTTTGTATGAAAAGCTGCTCGGGGGAAGCCCTTCCTGATCATTTTTTTTTTATGATTCCTCACGGGGACCCTTAAAAACATGTTCTAAACACATTGAACGGTTCGGATTATTAAAATTCAATCGGTACACACACACACATACACACACACACACACACATAAGGGGTAATAGTGTGATTTTAAAATATACCTAAGGGGTTTATGTAAATAATAATAATAATAATAATAATAATAATAATAATAATAATAATAATAATAATAATAATAATAATAATAAAAGGGGTTCTTAAGTAATTTACAAGTTTTGGTTCAGTTATAGGTTTGGCTCACAGGTAAAATCCATACCGAACCTAACCCGTTTGGTTTTCCCTCCGTTTAAACCACGCCCGCACCCACGGGGGAAAAATTGATTAGGATTCAGAAAAAAAAAACCCGATTACAGTTCAGCTACTTTTCGGTTCAGCCGATATTGCCATCCCTACCGCCCCGCCCCTAAATTTCCCCAACATCTTTTTTTTACCAACTGAGAAAACTCATTCTCTGTGTGTGTGTGTGTCCTATAAAGAAATCTGTGAAACCACATCAAGGGGAAAACATGGAGATCATGGAGTTCATGTCATGGCTACAAGAAACTGGAAAGGCATCAATTGGCGGGACAAGAAAAAACCATCAGTGGCGTTCTATCTCTAGACCAATTTTATTTTGATATCTGGTGTACCGCCCCTAGTCTGATGCTCACTCTAAGAACAAGGAGAGAAAAGAGAGATCTATCGTCTGTAGAGAAAGACTAGAAGACGGCGTCGGAGTATTGAGCCGCCACCGCCGATGAACAGAAACACTCGTCGAAGAGGTAATGTCGACCTCAGATCTGGTTTCTCACTTTCTCTAACCTAGCGACTGTGGGAAGAAATACAACATGATACCTAGATCTAAAATGGAGAAGTTGGTTCAAATATAGTGTGGTATTTGGAAATAGAATGAAAATACTAGGGGTTAAATGTTATTTCTATGTGTGTGTGTGTATCTCGGGGCAGGTACCGGGGGCAAGGTACTGTCACCCCTAACCCTAACTGAACCCTATCAGGTTCTCTATTTCCCCCTTACCTTACCCGTTACCCAAAAAAATTGAAAAAAAAAAAACACCCCATTCGGGGCGGGCAGGTATGATTGTCATCCCTATAAGTGTTGAAGTCCTCCCGCGGTCCTCAACAATGGAAGAACACTAATAGAAACAAACCTCCCAGTTTTATCGAGAACAATCATCAACTTGATAAGGTAAAAGATATAAGCCTTAACATAACGCATATACGCTTCAGGATCAGGATCATCCAACACTTCTTCCGGGACTTTTTAGAACTCATCCCTAAGCTATTTTAGGCTTACATAGCCAGTATTTCCTACCAAGTACTTCGTACATAATCCCCACCGTCCAAAACACTTACCGCTGAGCCATCTAACCGCAATCCAGTTATATACAAAACATCCTCCAAGTCAAATAAGACTCGGTGGTCACCAAACTGAAAAACCCGATCATCACGGTTGTAGCGATTTAAATGGCATCTAAAAGGGGACTATTGTGCTTGAATGAATATGAGTGGTCGTGGAGCAGTGCAAATTGGTAAAAACAAGTGCCTTCTAAAGCACTTAGAACTTTCTCATGTGGTCTCCACAATTTAAGATTATTTGGGTGGTCTTTGACTGATGTAACAATCACCCTCTCCATCTGCTGCCTTAGAATGATGGCAAAGTCGACAAAGATCCCATCCATCGCTGCTGAATTTTCGTAAATGCAGGTGCCACATTTGCAGGAGTGCATCTACGTCTCCTATAAGTTCTCAAGGTAAGACCTCTTCAACCATTTACTACAAGAAACTTGCAAATCCACTAAAGTTATGACCGGAGGCATTGGCGAAGGCGTTGACTTAGCAATCGGCAAGGACAAAAAGCTAAGAACTAAAAAAGCTGAGAGTTCCACATCTCATCGGCCGCTGCTTCTTCGAACTTCCCATCTGCTGCTAATTTTTCATACATGCAGCTGTCACAATAACAAGAGATGCACTACCAGTCCTGCGTGTATGAGGAGTTTGACCAAAGGCAATGGCACAGGAGAGTACTCAGAATTTAAAGAGAAAGAAGGGCTAGAGAAGTCATCACCCGGACTGGAAAAATGGCCAGCATTCAGATCAGGTGAAGAAAGGGCAGCACTCTAGCCCGAAAACTCCACATAAGGCATATTTTAATCATCATGGGCAGGGATTTGGCCCACATTCTGATTTGCGGAAGAAGGGGTTGCATTCGAAAACTCCTCATAAAGAATATTCTGATCAGCATGGGCAAGGAAAGTAAGACACAAGAGGGGTCACTTGACCCCTTTCACTTTAATTTCTCACAATGATTTTTGAGAGTTCAAGGCTAAATTTTATAATTTTGACCTCGCAAAAATTTCATAAATTGTCCCAACTTGCTTAAAATGTATAGAATTCTCAAGTTTTTCTTCTTTTTGAGAGTTGATAGTATTACAAAATGAGGCTATCGTTCATTACTTTTGAAATATAATAAGTCATTGGGACCAATTATAAAGTAAAAGTACATGTATTATTGTATATTTACGTTATAGTTATTTTCTCTAATTAGTTATTTCTTTGCATAAGCAAATAGAAAAAAAACTTGCGCATAGATCTAATTTTTGACCTTGATAACCAAAAATTCTGGCTCCGTCTTGTGCACATCTCAATCACGGCAAAGTTTTTTTTTTTTAGATCAGTAATAAAATTTAGGAAACCCAAATAACACCTTGTGGGTCAAACCCAAAACACTCAAAGGCGCAGCCCAAACACGGCATACCCAATATCAATGAAGTCCAAACCCACAAAACTCCTAGAAAGACACACCCTAGCCATCCAGTAGCCGCCGACCCCATCCTCAAAACGCTGACCAAACGGCAGCCACCCCCTCAAACCTCCACCCCCGCAGCCACCTAGAAAAATATACCACCTCCAGAGCCTGCCATAAGCTTTGATCGGACGCTAAGGAAGGACAACAAACATTCGTTGGTAGTAACTTGACAGAGACAAAGGAGAGAAAGCCGAGCGAAACCAGGAGCAACTACCATGCGCGACCGACCGCTAGCAAAACATCCACCCCTTTTCTGTTAAGCTAAAAACCAGTGACATCCAAAAAAAAAACCAGTGGGTAGACAACCAATGGAGGCAAAACAAACGACGAGAGGAGGAGAACCACAAGCCACCGCAAAAGCACCACCACTAGCCACTAGATATGAAGGAGAAATCAAACGGCATCCGGCATTTGCACCGCCATGAATACCTCACATGTTCTAACTAGGGGTGAGCATGGATCAAATTGGTCCGGTTTTATGATAAACCAAGAACCAAACCACTACCTACGGATTATGAATTTGGAGAACCAACCCAACCCATAAAATGCATAGAACCAAACTATTCCGAACCATTCATTAAAATACATTTTGGTTTGGGTTTTGAACCATGGTTCTCTTGAAATTGAGATATTATCTTCACAAACAATTTAAAGTACTTAAAAATTACTTAGATAAGTTAACCCACAACTGTATTAAAACAAGTTCTGTTAAAATCGTCAAAACACACTAACATCAACTCAAAAAGAGTAGAATACTATAATCAGTAAAGAAATAAGCTCATGTAATAGAGTACTAAATTCGAAAATTAGTTAATGAGCAAAAAGATTAGGAAATCAATTGACTAAACCCAAGCCGTGCATGCTTAATGTATTAAAATCATAGAAATAGGTTACCATATATAGAAATTTAGGGGTTTAACCTTGGAAGTGATGAATAGGGTGGTGGAATGAAGCATTCGATTAAGAAATTAGTAATTGACTAGGGAAAAAATAATAATTCTTATGTACAAATTTCACATATAATATGTAAAAAATATATCTATATAAATATTATACGGATCGGATTGGTTTGGAACCGGAACCATCAATATAAATCTACAAACCAAACCATTTATCACAGTTTCTATTTTTTTTTTAAAATCAGAACCAAACCAAATTATGAGAAAACCGAACCAAACCCTTCCGGATGGACTGATTCTGACCCCTAAAACGATTGCTCCCCCTAATTCTGACCCCTAAAACGATTGCTCCCCCTAATTCTGACCCCTAAAACGACTGCCAAGATTCACCATTTCGCCCCACAAATGGCCAGGAAGACCGACCACCGAGATCCCATCCGCCGCCACAAACAATCACCGCCGCCTGCTTCTCCAACCCACCTGCAAAAACCAAAAAGGAAAAGGAAAAAAAAGAGAGAAAAGAAACAGAAAGCAAAGGGAGAGAAAGAGAGGGGGAGAGAGAGAGGGGGAGACAGAAACATACCGAGTCCTGGGCCAGTTTGGCCCACATGCAACATTGGGCTTATCGGAAAGGGAGGATCAGGCAGAAATACAATACACAATTGGCAGCCCACAGCCTACTTGAGAAGAAAGTTAACGTGTAAATCAGTCCACAATTCACGACTCCAGTTCCTTTGGATTAGTTTAGGATTTGTTTGTCTAAGATCAAACCAGAAAGAAATTCATCTATTTGTAAGTTTCAGTTATTTTGTCCTGGCTATTGGCCCGATAGATAGTAGATGATGAGATTGATGTCGTCCAAAAATTAGTCGAGTGTACACAAAAACTAATCTAGACACTCTAAGTTATAAAAAATTAAGTTCAGCTACATGATTAGAAATCCGTTGAATCACTTGATTACATCATTACAAATTTTTTGTAATACGCATGTTTTAAATGTGTCTTATTTCATTTTGTATTTATTTTCAAATTCTTCGAAATGTAACACTTTACAAGACTCTCTCGTTAATGAGATTGAAACTGATACTAAGCCAATCTTGAATGATTTTTGACGATCCAAATATGTACTTACCTCTGCAAACTCTTTTTAAAACTTAAAAGAGCTTAAAACGTAAATTTAAACTTGTTTGGTTTATCAGTAGACAGTGGCGGCTTCATGAATTCTCTTGAGGGTGTTCAGAAATTCTACTACGGTCCTCTAGAAATTATTTTTTATATAACTGGGTGGTCCAGACTATCCTGCGCGCACTCATGTGTAAAGGGGAAGGAATCTAAATTGAGCAATTTTGTTGTGAAAAGACAAATGTTACGCTCTGACTTTTCTTTTCCTAATAAATATATTTCGCATAGAAATTTATCTTTTATGGTTGGGTCCGATTGCGTTCTTTTGGTGCGCCCTACAAATGTTATTGGCATTATTGTAATTTTGGATATGTAAGAATACATTTTGAGTAATATTCTGGGATTAAGCTAATTAGATTAATTTTTCTATTCTCATATTTTCCCTACGTTATTCTAGGTAACAGTTAGCTATAATTTAGGGTGTAATTAGTGGGTAGTTTTAATAGTTTTACTTAGTCATATATTTAAGAGAGGGTTAGGGTTAATATTTACAAAACTCCTGACCTTTGAAAGAGAGCCGCAACAGTCGAGGTGGAAGGATTCTGGGTGGTTTCCTCAGGGGTGAGTTTTTTTAATTTATTTTTGCTCATTTTTTTCGTTGCCTTTTAATATCTGTACACATGGGTGTCAGAGAAGGACCTAATTTTATACTCATAGAGCCTAGTTTTGTCTTGGTCGATTTGGGAGGAGGAGAGGTCACGTGGTGTGGGTGTCAGTGGAGTACAAATCAATGGGAGTTGGAGACTAAATTGGGTTTTGAATTAGTTGTGGCATGATTTGCTCATGATATTATGGATACAGATTAGTTTGACCATTAGGATTGGAATTTGTGTTTGAAGAAGGGGGATTATGCATGGTGGCTGCCGGTGATTATACCAATTGGGGGTTAGCCATAGTTCGGGTGCTTTAATAGCAAAAGACTTTCCTAGCTTTATGTATCAAGTGTTATATTATTCGAGTAGTTAGTTATTTCGTATTTTCTATTTTGTACAAGTTAGTCTCTTTTGACGTGTTCAAGTTGCATTATTTTCGGACTCAGGTGAGTGGTTAATCATGTTACGTATTTTCGAACTCGCCGTGTCCCTTGAATTATTCTTTTGGAAAAATTATCATTTGGTTATTAAAAACGTGAATTGTTTATATTTGATCTTTTAATTGGCATGCGGAAAAATATTCTTTTGGTGAGAACTTGGTGGATATTGATGGGAACATTTATTATTGAAAGTCCAGGGAAATTAATCCTCTGTGTGCGGGTGACTCTGGCCATTAGGGAAGAGACCGTGTCCTGGCCGGTGACCCTAATGCTCAACGGCTGACTTTCGTCGGATCGTTCTTAGGGAAAAGTTCCACGGGCTGCCTACCCGTGGTGACTCTAAGTTTCGATATTGGATCCAATTTTTGAGAGATTTGTTCACTGGCACTTGGTACTATTTGGTATTGGTTGTGGTTCCCCATTGTTGTTGGATATCGTATTGTGATCACCAAAAAGACTTGTTATTGGTAAAAATGATTTATTGATATAATTTAAAGATTTGTTGTACACCTCGCACGCCAAATTATATTTACATGCTAAAATATTTTTATCCCTGCTTTAGAACTTTATTTATTATACATGATTTGCCATTCACTGAGCTTGTCAGCTGATGGATTTAATCCACCATCATTTTCAGGGAAATCGAGCCAGTAGATTATAGATAAGGACTCTGGCGGCATCTTGGGGATTCTTTGTGTCGACCTCCATAGGATATTGCATCCTAGTTTTAGTATTTTATTTATTCGCTTCCGCATATTGTTAAACCTTTTTGGTAAAAAAATAATTATAAGATTCTTTTTGTCGATGGTGGAATATTTTATTTTCTTGTTCATGGGTTGGCAGTTCTTCTTACTTTGGTTGAGACATATTGGCTCTCTTTTGTTTAACAGTAAGAAATAATCGTTTGGTGTTTTTCGACTTCATATTTAATTTTATTTATTTTATTTTTAGGCTTCGTGATCCATCAGTTGGCCTTGTGGTTCATGGCCGGTCATGTCCCATTTTGGGGTGTGACAACAAAGACTTGAGTTGGGCCATGACATGTTTGGCTGTTTCCATCCCACCCTCTTCCACTTGCATTTGCTGACAGAGAGAGAATGGACTAGAGATTGATCTTTCTCAACCGTATTTCACACACGAAGGGTATGAGAAAATGGTGCCATTCGACTGGGAAAGGCTACTCTCTAGTCCTGATCCATCCAGTCCCATCCAATTTTGGGCCTTCGTGGATCTTTTGTAGGCTTATAACGGTTAATCCAAACCATTCAATTTATGAGTCCTGCATTGGATATTATTATTGCAAAAACTGTGTGGTTAGACACGATAGCTGTGAGAGCATAACACATTTAACACATTCGTGCAAGAAATTTAAAAAAGATGGCAAAAATGATGTTCGTGCGTCCAACTTTTTTTTTTTTTTTGCTAAATCAAAACCTTGTTGCCACAAACTCATACTACACGGCAGTTGGGAAGAACAAAATTTTTCAACTTGTATTAGTGCTAGATTTGAATTTATAGTAGGAAGTTTGTTTTGCATACATCTATACCTTTCAAGTACTTGTGGATACTAAACATGCCGTGGATGGAGGAGAAGAGAAGTTTTAACTTGAAGACAGAGACCATAGACTTGGCTTTTGGGGTCCTGTATTGTGGTCCTGACATTTTTTTCTTTGGAAGTTAAGGTTGATTGCTCAAGATGTTACCCCGGAAGGACCGGCGTGTCCTTTGTACTATATATATATATATTTTGATCCACGAGTCTTTTGCACCAGTGCGGCTCCACGAATTCTCTTGAGGGTGTTCAGAAATTCTACTACGGTCCTCTAGAAATCATTTTTTTATATAATTGGGTGGTCCGGACTATCCTGCGCGCATTAATCTCAGGGTCTATTTACGCTTCGCCACACACATAAATCGGGCAAAGCCAATGTCCTCTAGAAATCATAACTGTACATTAATAAATAAAAATAAAAATTCTACTAATACAACAATGCTACCGAAAAAACAACAATTTCAAGTCAATACGGTTTCGCTTCGACGAGTTTTAGGGGTTGCTATCATCAAAAAAGTTTTAATAGGAAATGACTCTTGCACCATTTTTGATTTTCTTATCACAAACTTGTCCATGGTTCCAACTACCAAACAAAAATTAAAAAAGAATCAAACCTATGAATGGCCTATGTAATAATCCAAATCTATTGTGTCTATATACCCTCTGTGCATATATATATTGAAGTGTTTCACAAAAAAAGATAGCGCGCATATATTAAATTATTGATCTATATTTTATAATGTAATGAATAATCACTTGGAATAAGTATAAATAGATTAAAGAGAGATAGTTTGTTCTTATCTCTTTGAGCGGGCCCCGTTCCACTAAAATTAAACAGTTTGTTTTAACTAAAAAACTATCTCATTCCACTGACAAAAAACCACTTAGTTTTTTTGCAAAACTAAACATACAAAAAACTAGTTAGTCAAACAAGTTAGTTTTTTTGCAAAACTAAACATACAAAAAACTAGTTAGTGAAACAAGTTAGTTTTTTTTGCAAAACTAAACATACAAAAAACTAGTTTAATGGAACAAGTTAGTTTTTTTGCAAAACTAAAAACCAAAAAACCAAAAAACTAGTTAGTGGAACAAGTTAGTTTTTGTGCAAAACTAAAACATCCAAAAAAACCAAAAAAACCAAGTTAGTGGAACACCCCAATGTGTTGAGACAAAGAAACACCCAAATTCTCAAATATCCAATTTATACTATTCTCTAATGGAGTATCAAATAGTGCATGGTGAATTCCGTCATTAGATTGGGTGTTCAAAATTTTTGGGTAATGTGTTCAAACAAGTGTTCAAATATTTTGACCAGGGTGTTCAAAATGACAAAAATTAATAAATAAATAAATTTTTACATGTATTTCTAAAAAAATTATTTTTTTCAGGGTGTTCAAGTGACCACCCTCGACTCTTCTTAGAGCCGCCTCTGTCAGTAGAGACTATGTGAATTAAGTTTGAATCGAGTTGAGCTTGAATAACTTAATTGTTTAAAGCAAACCTATCTAATTGAGTTGGCTAGTGGATTGTACATAAACTGCTTCGAAAAAAATCCAGAACATCCAAAATACTTTTGAATGATGTGCTGGTGTGCACTTGAGTACCCAAGTATGGTGTACCATAGACGCCTTGTTTGAAAAGTATGTACCTCCGATTCTTCTAGGAAATTCCTCCTCTTCTGCTTTTTTTGGTGCGTTATCATGGGGGATTTGTCATCCCCAAAGATATGGGGGGTTCCAGTTGCCAAAATTTTCTTGAAAAAGTATGTAACTCAGATTCTTCTAGGAAGTTTCTTCTATTATTCTGCATTTTTTGGTAGGTTATCCCGGAATTATAACCCGACTACCAGTGAACCCATGCTATACATGGAATTTGCATAGACAATGTTTAATTTTATACACGTAACCTAAAAAATAATTAATAACTTGAAATTTTGGGAATTTTTACCTCATGCGTGTATTTTTAGCACGGTGTTTCCAAATTTCAGAATAGTGACATCAATAATACTAATAGAAATCAACTCGAGTTTGAGAGGGCCAAACACCTGTTTATGCTTCGACTTTAATTGGATCTTCCACAGTTGATGATAGGATTAATTCTGTAGAATTAGTTGAGGTCGCCCAACAGAAAAATATAAGTACATGAATAACACATTTCTACAAAAAGGAAAGTGAAAATCTTGTAAATTTCTATATAAAGAAAGAAATACATTAAAATGTATTTATGAAAAAAATCCTCTTCAACAAAGAAAAGGTGGAAACTCTACCGTATTTATTTTCATTCATTACATCCTGGCTGGCATTGTTGACTCGTAAGAGCATCTCCAGTGGCCTTCTGAAATAATTCCTAGTAGTCCACTTGACTCTCTACAGTAACTCCTAAGGTGGGCCCCCAATGTTTTTTTTGTTTGATCGGAAAACTTTTTTGTTATTGAAACTCGACAAATAGCACATCGAGATAAAACTCAAAACCCAATCACAAAGCAACCACATCCGACGAAGATCATTGTTACATACCCAGACTGGGTACCCAGATTTTGAAATTCAATGGTCTAGATGTACTTGAAGTGAATTTGGACCATTGAATTTCAAATTCTGGATACTTTCTGGGTATCCATTCTAGGCACCTAGACTTTCTGCTAATCATAACAAGTGCCATGCCACCAATATAAGAAATAGAACCGTTCTATACGTACCGACTGTTCGGTACCGACCACGCAACGACGGCGCCGGGGACCCCCGTGTTGGTCCCAAATGGTCGATCCGATATGGGGTGATTTTGGATCGAGCACTTAGGAGTGTCCGATTTAGGTGATTTCCGCGTGGACCCCCTCGGAATTTGATTCTGGTGTGAATGGACGGCTCAGATCGACATGTGGGACCCGCAAAGGGGTCCCCGACGCCGGTCGGTGCGTGGTCGGTACCCCTGAATTTTCCGATAAGAAATACACTCCAATGTAGGCAAGTTGGTTAAGGATTTCTCGTTGTTGTTGTTGTTAGGGCATCTCTAGTGCACTACTTAAAGTGCTCTAACTAGTTAGCTAAGAAAAACCTCAAAAAATGGTCTCTAGTGCACAAAAATTGGCTCCCTAAAATCCTAGGTGGCACCCCTTACTACCTAAAGTGCCCTAAGTGACTACCTAAATTTGGGGAGTGACTTAAGGAGAGAGAAAGAGAAGAGAGATAGAGAGAAGGGAAGGAGAGGAGAATTTTGTGGGACCACTTGGCACCCCTCACCACTTAAATGGGTCCCACTCTAAAAGATAATAAATATTTTTAGGGAGCCCCATTAAAGTGCATTTCTCCTTAGCTAACTAAGTTCTTAGCACACAAAATAGGGTCCCACATGTGCTTAGGTGTACACTTTAGCAAACATTTTTTAGGTAGTGCACTAGAGATGCTCTTAGCTGTGTTATTTTCCTATCTGTGTATCACAAAGATACTTGTTAATTTGATAGGCTATTGAAAAGGTATTTACGGAAAATAAGGAGGAAGATTCATACAATACTAATTTTAATTAATTACCAAGATTCATATTCTCCTCACCATTAGTTAATGACTTGCTTTATTTACATAGTCAAACCCTAAAACCTCGCCGCCTCTCTCTCTCTCTCTCTCTAAAAAGTGTTGTCGCTCCACCTCTGGACACCACACGTACGCGAAGTACTACAGAGAATCACGTTTGTGTGTGTGTATCTTATATATTATTGCAGAATGACTTTTCATGAGAAGAGCTATGGTTGCGACAAGTGGCACAATTTCATTGGGTTGTCATAAATTTTTAAAGTAACACATGTGGTACTCTGTTATTACCACTCTCAAATGTTATCCAAATAAAGGTTACGTTATATTAAAAAATTTACCTTATTAAATTGGTCAAGATTTGTAGAGAAGATTATCAATAAGATCATCTTAGATTTCAAATTATTTTTCAATCAATAATTTGAGAGACGCTAAAGATGCTTTTAATTTCCGTAATTGTAGTTTAAGTAATTTATCTTATGCTTTTTTTTTTTTTATGTTGACCCAACTTCATGATGATGCTGTAGTGGTTAAATACCCTAGATTTTTATTAATTTGCTTAGTAGTTTATAAATTCTCCGTTTCACCAAGGAAAAAAAAAAAAAAACCGTTGTCCTTTATTTGTGTGGAGATGGTGGCGGTTTGGGTTTTTTCAAAAAAAGAAAAAAGAAAATAGAGTCTATTAGTGCCATGAGTATCACTCGTGGCACTAAAACAAGAAGTCTTGGCATTGTCGGCTGCTTTAATTTTATTCTGCAAATTTTTAAGATTTCTGTATTTTTTATATGTATATTGAGCAAGAAATATAAGATTATCACCGAGTAGGGAAGGTAGATCAGATTAACAATGTGACTCCTTATTAAAAAGAACATCATGAATTACATTTTTATTATGGTCTATTCGCCTGTAGAAATAGGGCACGTATGACTAGATTTTTATTCCGGTCTATACGATGCAGAAACAGTCCCTAAAGGATCATTTTACGCGATAGATATCTCGTGTAAAGCAAAATAAGATTGAGGTAGATCGCACGTTACACTTGGTCGTGTCATACTTCTTTTCGTAGCAATTCAGTGGTCAGACTTTGAAAAAAAAATCATTACTCTTAGAAGAAAATATAATTCGTTCTATTGGATAACATATCGTATGAATCCAATTTTTTACATGGATAATGTATACATCATCATTGAATGTTTTCATATTTGATCTCATCACGCAAAAGATCAATTTTAATTTTAAAAATAAATTAATATATATCTTGAGGAGTAAGAAAACTATTTCTATTATTTGGTCCACGAGAAAGAGATCTTCACATTCCATACGATCTTGATTCTAAATAGATGTATACATTTTGTATTATTTTTGTGTACATCTTATATATTATTGCAGAATGACTTTTCGTGAGAAGAGCTATGGTTGCGACAAGTGGCACAATTTCATTGGGTTGTCATAAATTTTTAAAGTAACACATGTGGTACTCTGTTATTACCACTCTCAAAAGTTATCCAAATATAGGTTACGTTATATTCAAAAATTTACCTTATTAAATTGGTCAAGATTTTAGAGAAGATTATCAATAAGATCATCTTAGATTTCAAATTATTTTTCAATCAATAATTTGAGAGACGCTAAAGATGCTTTTAATTTCCGTAATTGTAGTTTAAGTAATTTATCTTATGCTCTTTTTTTTTTTATGTTGACCCAACTTCATGATGATGCTATAGTGGTTAAATACCCTAGATTTTTATTAATTTGCTTAGTAGTTTATAAATTCTCCGTTTCACCAAGGAAAAAAAAAAAAAACCGTTGTCCTTTATTTGTGTGGAGATGGAAGCGGTTTGGGTTTTTTCAAAAAAGAAAAAAAGAAAATAGAGTCTATTAGTGCCATGAGTATCACTCGTGGCACTAAAACAAGAAGTCTTGGCATTGTCGGCTGCTTTAATTTTATTCTGCAAATTTTTAAGATTTCTGTATTTTTTATATGTATATTGAGCAAGAAATATAAGATTATCACCGAGTAGGGAAGGTAGATCAGATTAACAATGTGACTCCTTATTAAAAAGAACATCATGAATTACATTTTTATTATGGTCTATTTGCCTGTAGAAATAGGGCACGTATGGTTAGATTTTTATTCCGGTCTATACGGTGCAGAAACAGTCCCTAAAGGATCATTTTACGCGATAGGTATCTCATGTGAAGCAAAATAAGATTGAGGTAGATTGCACGTTACACTTTGTCGTGTCATACTTCTTTTCGTAGCAATTCAGTGGTTAGACTTTGCAAGATCATTACTCTTAGAAGAAAATATAATTCGTTCTATTGGATAACATATCGTATGAATCCAGTTTTTTACGTGGATAATGTATACATAATCATTGAATGTTTCATATTTGGTCTCATCACGCAAAAGATCAAGTTTCATTTTAAAAATAAATGAGTATATATCTTGAGGAGTAAAAAAACTATTTCTATTATTTGGTCTACGAGAAAGAGATCTTCACATTCCATAGGATCTTGATTCTAAATAGATGTATACATTTTGTATTATTTTTGTGTACATCTTATATATTATTGCAAAATGACTTTTCGTGAGAAGAGCTATGGTTGCGACAAGTGGCACAATTTCATTGGGTTGTCATAAAATTTTAAAGTAACACATGTGGTACTCTGTTATTACCACTCTCAAAAGTTATCCAAATATAGGTTACGTTATATTCAAAAATTTACCTTATTAAATTGGTCAAGATTTATAGAGAAGATTTATAGTAACGATAAATAAAAACTAATGACAAACAAATTAGCTTTTATGGCAATGATATTTACAAGGTGCATTATATGGGAGTTATGCTTAAAGTTAAAAGGAACATTATTCTCTCAATATCTTTAAAACGTGGAAGAAGTGGCGGATTCATTTTTAAAGAAAACTTCATAATGAGAATTCTATAATCTCTCTACCAACTTGCTCACTACTGGAAGACTCAACCATCTTTTCACGATTAGTTAATTAATTGTATTGTGTCTGTCCATTTTGCAGGATGAATTATGAGATGTTTATCCTATTATTCTTCATCAATATATATATATTTTTTAATGGATTGCTCATTCAATTGAAAAGATGGTTACCTAAATGGCGCGCCAGTAATACCGGTCCTTATAGAAAAGCATGTGATGGATTATGGAATGTCAAAAAAAAAAAAAAAAAGCACATAGTGTTAGATTGGCATCATTACATTAAGGCTAAACTTGATGCGAGAAATTTAATTACTGCTACTGCTAGGATGTATGTAGACAAAGATATGTAGATTTTGTCAAGAGGATCATGGGCACCTTTAAGAGTTCATTGGTATTAAGCCATTGATAGTTCAAACTATCTTTTGAATAGTACAGGCTTCCTGGGAAACATGTACAGTCATTTCTATAAATATTTTCAGATTGTGCACTTTACATTTTGTTCTAAAAATGACACAAATTTTTTTAAACATGAAAGTGCTTTATTTTTTAAACTAAGAATGCCGTATTTATAAAAAAAAATCAAAAAGACCAACACTTGGGAGACGGAGTGAGTATTTTTGTTTTTGACAATTAAATCAAACTTATATATCTTTCGCTTTTGCATTTGCATTAACCCGATGTAATTGAATTCGTCTCGTGCATAGCACGGGTTATAATGTCATTTCTTCCTTTGCTTTTCTTCTATGAACACTAACAATGCATTAAAAATTAAATGATAATTTTATTGCGTTACACCCTTTCACGTTTGTCTTTGTAGAATGAAATGAAATTAATTTGACTTTTACCTATTATTTCAAGGAGCAGGAGTTAGAGCAGCCGATCGAAGATATGAGGATCACAACTATAAGGAGGACCTATGGTTCATGTCTCCGTGCATAGCATGGGTTCATGCTAGTATGTATATATATTCCTTGGACACCTCGATAGTTTCTCAGTTTCAAAAACTCTGTGGGCATTTCCCATAAAAATATACTCGGAGAGGAGTAATTACTCTGTTTTCCATTTCGACTTCCTCTGTTTATTCATCGGGTATTCTCTTCTCTTCTATCAAAGGCCATGGAAACTCAAGGTCCTGCTGATCCAAACTATATCTCCACCAATGTAAGTCTCTCTCTCTCTCTCTCTCTCTCTCCCTATATATATATATAGTGTATATATGCATGTGTGTGATGTGACGATGCTCTGTTCATGCGAATTAAGTTTTGCCAAATTGAGAGATCATTACTTAATGATTCCTTGGAATCTGGGGGTTACTTATTTTTATTACCAATTTTTCTGGTACTCAAATTTTTCTGGGATACTAACCAGAGCTAATGAAATACAACGAGGCTTCGATACAGCAGTGCTATATATCTATAAAATGTATTCAGAAATTATTCAGAATTTGAAATCAGTAGTTCAAATTCATTCTGGCAATTTTCTGACCAAATTTTCTTGTCCTTGGCATTTCCCGGCTCGATATATCTCACATACTTCTAACACCACTCACACGTGATAGTGGTGTAGTGCGACTAGGGGTGTAAGTTTGGCCCACTGGCCCGAAACCCGCCCGAAGCCCGCCCGAGCCCGCCCAAGCCCTGTTTTAGCCCGGCCCTAGGCCCACCCGATCTTTATAGGTAGGGCCTGGGCTAGAGGTTTTGAAGCCCGGCCCTACCCGAAGCCCGGCCCGTTGGGCTACCCGATTAGCCCGGCCCGTTGGGCTACCCGATTAGCCCGGCCCTAAGCCCGAAGCTTTTAGCCCGATCCAAGCCCATAATTAAATTTTTTATACAAGGTTGAAATTAAAGATGAAACAGTGAACGTAACAATTTTTAGTTACACACTTTTCGACTTCTATACACTGAAAGAAAATCCCACGACTTATGGAATATATTTTTTTTCCCATTTTATATCTTGGACTAATTTGGGTAATCTTTGATTGACCCTTGATTGATTATATTATTTTCTTTGGCTGATTTTCTTTTATGGATTACATTCCTATAATTGTACTCAATCTACGGACAATTCCTCAATTGTATTTTAATAGCTAGTTTTGATATTTCCTTTCATGATACATTAGTATTTAAACACTACAATTATCAATTCTTTTTTCACATATTGGCTGATTTGGAAAACGAAAAACAGCAAAATTGGCTGATTTGTCTTGGGTGTAATACTATTGCCTCTCATCTACATTATTGTCATTAGTTTTTGTGAAGGCCCGAGCCCGAGCCCTTAGCCCGGATATGTTAGGGCTCCGGGCTGGGCCTGGGCTTAGATTTTTTTGATTGGGCGGGCTTGGCCCGGCCTGTTTTTTTTGCGGGAGCCCGATGGGCTTGGGCTGGGCTAGCCCGAGCCCGATTTCCTTTGGGCCGGGCCGGGCTAAATTTACACCCCTAAGTGCGACACAAGGTTTAAAATAGAGGTAGCAAAAGGGGAGCAGTGGTAGCGGGGGTAATGAATGATACATAGTGATAATCAGGTGTTGCGAGTCGCGATTGCGAATTTTTTTTAAATGATTGTTTTGCACTCTGGAGCACCTGAAGCGGGTGAAAAATTGGATTAGAAGTGACACATAGCGGGAATCGGCTAATTCGGGTGTGAATTTTCAATAGTGCTGATACAGTACTGGAGGACCCAAAAATCATATGTAGCGGCCAATATTTAAATTCTTGGTGTGATGGGATACTACTCCTTGACGAGAGTGAAGGGGTACCATACCTGCACTCCCATGTTTTGCACACAAAAAAATCTCTTGTTTTGGCTTGTCGAAAACAGATTTTACCAAAACTCTGGTGAAATTTGTTCGGTTGTTACTATGTTCGGTTATTACCAAAACTCTGCTGAAATTTGTCGAAAACAGATTTTATCAAATATTATTCCTTTTAAGAACCAATCGCAAAATAAAAAAGATAACAAAAGTACTTTACTAGGCTGTGACGGACCAATTCAAATTTCTTGGTATACCAATTGTTGTCAAAATTGCTTCTATCACCTTCACATAGTCAGTCAGGCAACCAATTGGTTGGTCCCAATTGCTATGAAAATGACAAGTTGGGCTTCTTCCACAAATGACAAAAATGATAGTAATTAGGCTTTCGTCATCCCAAAAGACTTAGGTATCCCAGACACCAAATCCAATTTGAAAAGTCAAAATGATATGCGCACACCACACTTGGGTAAAGTGCATGCCAGCAAATTTCAACCTCCGGATTTCGAATAAATTGTTCACGTGAATAGTTTAAACTCTTTGCGCTAATAGTTTGAAAAAAATATGTGAAGATATGCTGGTTTGCACTTGAGGTACCCAAGTATGGTGTACCCATAGACGCCGTGTTTGAAAATCATGTACCTCCGATTCTTCTAGGAAATCCCCCCTCTTCTGCTTTTTTGGGTGGGTTATCATGGGGGATTTGCCATCCCCAAAGATATGGGGGGTTCCAGATGCCAAAATTTTCTTGAAAAAGTATGTTGCTTCTAGGAAGTTTCTATAATATTTGGAGGGAACGAACTAGGAGGCATTTTCAAGGTATTAGTATGCTTGCCCCCACTTTGGGTGCTCTGGTTGTGGAGGAAGTCCGTGCTTGCTTGAGCTCTTGGAGGAACTTGAAGAACTGTGCTGCTTCTAGGCTTATAGCTCGCACCTGGAATTTGAGTCCTAGGGTGTTTCGCCCTTTGTAATTGTTTGGGTCCTGATGTTTTTGGTTTATTTTGTTTTTGATCTCCTAGTTTGTTAGGAGTTTGTTTTGTATTGTTGGTCTGGATGTTCCATGTGTTTCGAGTTTGTTTGCTTCAATATACTGGTTAATTTACCAAAAAAAGTTTCTTCTATTTCTTCTGCATTTTTTGGTAGGTTGTCTCCAAATTATGACCCGACTACCGGTAAACCCGTGCTATACATTGAATTTGTACAAACGTATCAATCCTTGTAATTACACCAATAGGAAAGATGATAACGTTACATTTTTCAAATCCACAAAATTCAATTGGAAAAGTATGTATCTCAGATTCTTCTAGGAGAATTATCCTTTCTCTGGATTATAACACAATAGGAGGACACAAAACAGACTAGTTTGCAATAAAATTTGGCAAGTATAATATAAGCTACCTGAATATCTTTTTCAGTTCCATACTAGTAAGAATACGGGATTGGCCTAGTGAATAAGGTTCTTCCTTACTTGGTGAGATACCTATCTTTGAGTCTTACCATTGCAAGATGCAGCTTTGATTCCCCTTTTCCCCTCCTACAGATTGCGAAAAATAAATCTAAGTCTAGATATTAATTACCATGGCATATATAACTTTGTTAATTGAATAAAAATTACATATCAAGGAATCCATATAGGTATAATCTCTCTCTCTGGAATCACAAACTTCTTATATTTACTTTTCATATTTGTCTCATGATTTCTCCATCAAGAGTTTATACGCTGATGACTCTGGATGGACCACGAGAACACTGTAGTAGTATTGTGCAATTTGATTATATTTTGTTAATCTCTAAAACTATGTCTATTTTTCCTGATGATTTCATTTGAAAAGTTGGGTGTTATTATTCCTGACAGGGTGAAACACGGTCCGCGAAAGAGAAGGCAATCGATGATTGGCTTCCGATCACTTCTTCAAGAAACGCAAAATGGTGGTACTCAGCTTTCCACAATGTCACTGCCATGGTTGGAGCTGGAGTTCTTGGTCTACCTTACGCAATGGCTGAGCTAGGATGGTATGCAATACCCCACTGACCATTCCATTTTACTATTCACAATCCACCTCTTGATTCACTATATATATATATATATATATATAGGAAGCCCTTCCAATAAGGGTCCCTTATCTAAGTTACCATGCGGACCTCACGTTTCCGAGCCAAATTTTGACGATCCGAACCGTTCAATGTTTTTAAAATGCATTTTTAAGGGCCCCCGCGAAGATTCGTCCAAAAAAAATACCCGGAAGGGCTTGATCCACACAGTTTTTGTTAAAAACGCTATATATAGCGTTTTTAACAAAAACTGTGTGGATCAAGCCCTTCCGGGTATTTTGTTTTGAAGATTTTCCGCGTGGACCTTGGAAAATGCATTTTAAAAACATTGAGCGGTTCGGATCGTCAAAATTTGGTCCGGAAACACAAAAATGGGGCAGGTCCGCACGGTTTTTTAAAATGAGGGACCCTTATTGGAAGTTGTTTGTATATGTATATATATATATATATATCTCTTCTCGATTTTTCAGGGGTCCTGGAGTGGCTGTGCTAGTTATATCATGGGTTGTCACTTTATACACATTGTGGCAAATGGTTGAAATGCATGAGATGGTACCTGGAAAGCGATTCGACAGATACCATGAGCTAGGACAGCATGCCTTTGGGGAGAAGCTCGGAATCTACATTGTGGTGCCACAACAACTTGTTGTTGAAGTGGGAGTCAACATAGTCTATATGGTTACCGGAGGGACATCACTCCAGAAATTCCACAAATTGGTGTGCAAAGACTGCAAAAACATCAAGCTTACCTTCTTCATCATAATCTTTGCCTCTGCCCATTTTGTGATCTCCCATCTTCCCAACTTCAACTCCATCTCCGGTGTCTCTTTGGCTGCTGCTGTCATGTCCTTGAGGTACACCTAGTTTCCTCTTTGTTCGCCCTCTTTTTGGGTCTTCTGATGCTACAGAACATAATCGAAAGACGAGTCTTCAATACTTACTTGCAAGTAATAACATGTAAGTACTAACATGTTTGATGCTGATTTTTTTTTTCTCAACAGTTACTCTACTATCGCCTGGGCTGCTTCTGCTAAAAAGGGTGTGCAACCAGATGTCGATTATTCCTACAGAGCCACAACCACAGCTGGAAAAGTTTTCAACTTCTTTAGTGCCTTGGGGGATGTGGCCTTTTCCTATGCAGGGCACAACGTGGTTTTGGAGATTCAAGCAACAATCCCTTCCACGCCAGAGAAGCCTTCCAAGGGCCCTATGTGGAAGGGAGTGTTTGTTGCCTACATAGTTGTGGCCTTGTGCTACTTTCCCGTAGCTCTAGTCGGGTATTACATATTCGGGAATAAAGTCGACAGCAATATCCTAATCACACTAGAGAAACCAACCTGGCTCATCGCGATGGCCAACTTGTTTGTCGTTATTCACCTCATTGGAAGCTATCAGGTGCGAGCCAAAACAATTCCTTCGTCTTCAAATGAATTCTTCACCCTTATGTTGTATCTCTATCTAATTTTGATAACTTCTATTGATCCAGATTTATGCAATGCCGGTCTTTGATCTGATTGAAACTGTTCTTGTAAAGAAATTGAATTTCATGCCCACCATGATGCTTCGCTTTATTACACGAAATATATACGTGGGTAAGTCAGAGCGTTATATGCTCGAATTCATTATTTCTATTTAAGGCAAGGTTTCATTCATGTCTTGGGAGTTTATACATCATCTTTCTTTGGTTGCAGCATTCACAATGTTCATTGGCATGACCTTCCCTTTCTTTAGTGGCCTTCTATCATTCTTTGGAGGATTTGCATTTGCCCCAACCACATACTTTGTAAGAAACTATTTGAGTCTCCTTTATTATTGAAATGTTTGCTTAACATTGCATGGTTCCACAAATATGATACTACAAATTTTTGCTTATTCTGTCATTCTTTTGCTTTCCCCTTTTCTTTTCTTCAGCTGCCTTGCATCATGTGGCTTTCCATCTACAAACCGAGGAAGTTCAGCTTGTCTTGGTGTGCTAACTGGGTATGACTGAGCAACACAACATTTTTCACACCGCTTACTCCACTTTTGAAGATTAAAGCTCAATTAATTTGATTCGGTTTCGTGTGTTTTCAGGTCTGCATTATACTAGGAGTCTGTTTGATGATTGTGTCACCTATCGGAGGGCTAAGGACTATTATTATTCAAGCAAAGACCTATAAATTCTACTCTTAAAAAAGAATCTTCTCGAGCCAAGAGGAAGTGGTCTAAAAACCCCGAAAGAAGAAACAAAAATATCTAATGATGCTTAATTCGCGATGTTGTGGATGAGAGTCGGATTCATGAAGTGTCAGACAAGACCTCAATAGACTTCTCTATCGCAAAGGGAAAGTTCTCCATGGAGCCAACTATGAAAACTTCTTGGAGGCCTCTATTGTTTGCAACTTATGTTCATATATACAGAGTGTCTGTTTGTTTGTTTTTTTTTTTTTTTTTTCTTTCTTTTGAGATTGTCTTAGATCTTCAAGTTGAGTTTTCTTTTTAGTGAGATGCAAGTGGATTGATTATAAATCTTCAAGAACTGTTGGGATGAGGTTGAAAGTTTATTTCAAAATACGCTCAGTTCCGGTACTTGTGCTTATTTTACATCCGCAGGATGGTTTGAGTTCAATTTTACACTGTTATTATCATTTCCGATCACAAAATGTCTGCACCAACCAAGCAGAAAAGCAAATATCAAACTAAGTGGGCTACAATTAGGGCAGATGAACGAGTCGAACAACACAAGCAATTAATTTTGCACGCTTAGTTTGAAAATTTAACAAGTTTTAGCACTATATTCAAGCTTAAACAAGTGAGGTGAGCTGATCATCAAATGAAATTTCAGTGAGTCGACCTCGAGTAACTTGGATTTTTTATGCATAAGTGAGCGAGCCAAGTAATAGCTTCTTCATATTCAGAACTTGGTTTTAAGGTTAACAAGGTTTAATAAATGTTCACATACCGATCTTGAACGAGCTTTTAAGAAACGAACACAAGTAGTTTGGTCTTTTTATCAGCCCTAGCAACAAATCTAGAATACATTCAAACCAGGAAAATATATACAAGTCAGAAAAACAAATGAGTTTCTGAATTTATTCAGGAGCTTGATACATAGACAACATCAGTTAGAATTGAGATTAGCTACGACGTCTGGGAAGGAATTCTTGATTTCTGATCTCTTGGTCAGTTACTACTTGGATATCAAGATCTTTTACCCCACTTCTCACTTGCCAACAGACTTACAATGATGGGGAACTTACTTGTGAGTTCCCCAGTCAGTTTATTTCACTCGTAATTTCAAGGCACTGCAACAAGTAGAACGCTAAGTGACTTCATGAACATGCTTCATCTATATCCACATACCTAAGGGTTGCTTTTGAAGATACGTAGCCATGCCCAGAAGTACTTTTGAAGGTGCAAAAGAGTGGGAAAGGTGAACCTGTACCTCCACCGAGACCCAAGAGGAAAGTGTTGGAAAAATTACATTGGCAATTCCGAATTCCAAAGAACAATTTCATTCAAAATAATCAAACATGAATAGATTACAACAAAACATAAATACTTGAACATAAACAAACTTGACAGAAACTAAATAAGAAATACAAACAGTAGATCGAACGCCGAGTCGTGTGTAACCACACTCTCCTTAACAAAGATTCGCCGCCTACCGTGGGTGTTGTAGGTTGAATCGACGTCTTCGTCCTAGGATACAATGGCTAGAACCACGGCCAACAAAACACCGTTGTTGACTGCCTTGGTGAACTGAAACAACGTCTACCTCTCTCTCACAAAGACGAATTTCTGGAGTATTTGTGGTGCTCGAATTTCTGATGTGTTGAACCAAAAGGCAGAGCAACCCATAAATAGCTGAAGGAGGAGCTGGGGAATTGAATACGTAAATCAATGGGGAGTGATAAGCCCTCAATGTTGTATATATATGGGCTTATCTCGGTCGTTGTAATCACACACACGTGCATTTGTGCCTTTATACGATTGATTTTGCGCGAGTTGTGTTTTTGATGAGTTTCAGAAAATCGGAGCTAAAAGGCGTGTTCAAAGCTCCAAATAATCCCCGGTTGTATCCGGAAGTACCCAAGGTCCCGCAATGCCAAGGAGGACAATAGCCGAAGCTTAGAAGTCGATTCAAGGAGCTTTGGAAGGTTCAAGGAAGGCCCGGAACAAAGGAACAAGAAATCTAGAGTGATGAGCCTTGAGAAAATCTGACCAACCGATAGAAAAATGCTCATTTCTCTCAAGATACAAATGCTATGAAGATGAGGTCAATTGAGTTTGAAAGTAGACTCATAGAGCTTTCCAACGGTTCAAGAATCGCCTCATTCCGAGTTCGGACGAAGCCGGGGCGTGCCCGAGAAGTTGGCTCAAAAATCTGCCCGAACAGACGAATCTGGATCGATCCAGATGTGGTGTGGATCGATCCAAATACCTCCGGCCATCATTTTTTGAGCTCTTTTTGCACTTTCCTTTTATGGAAACTTTTGTTTAATGTGTGTGCTTTATTAGATATTATGTAGAGAGAGAAAGGGAAGACTATATTGGGGCTCTCTCCTCTCTCCTTCTCCCACTACTTACTCTTTCATTTTTAGTTTTAGTTTAGCTCCTCCATTGGAGGATTTTGAAGCTTTCTCTCTCTAGATTTCTCAAGTAAGTTTTCATTTCTAGTTAATTTGTCAAGGTTTATTGTTGTAGCTACAATCATTCTCTCTATATAAATCTAGTTTATTTGTGTTTTTATCGGTTAAATCTTGTTCTTCATTTCCTAGCTAAATCCTTCTTAAACTCTAGTTTTTATTGGTTGTTTGTTATTTCTCTAAGGTTTAAAGTTGTTGGCAAGTTTGTTATCATCGTTAAAAATCACTTTTCAAAGTTATTGGTCATGTTTATAACTTCCTTAATTAAATTAATTAGTCTTTGCCTAATGAGTGAGTAGTCAATTAGGTAGGGTCATGGGGTGATTGACTCCCCATGACCAAGGTTAATCCAGTTCCTCGCGCAATTTAAAAAAGGCTTTCAACTTTTGTCGAGCAATGAATTGGGATTCACTTTTACGAATCAAAATTAGGGTCTGTAAACCCCTTTGATCGCACGTCGCCCGGGGCTTGACCACTTGGTACGTGCGATGCTTAGGGATAGGGCGACTCAAATGTTTGTCTAAATGGCACAAGAATCCTTTTCTTTGTGGAACGCATTTTTCTAGGCGATGGTTTAGTTTCTAAACCATTTGCTCGGGTGCACCTAACGGTGGCTCGAGTCGGTTACCGAGCGTGAGGATTTGGTTAGCTTTGGTTGTGATCGTTATGAACCCCTAGGCTTTACCTTTGTTAATTTAGTCTTTTCGTATTCCGCGTCATTCACGAAGTTAAGTGAATCCACCAACAAATCACAAAAGCCAAGTTTGCCGCTTTAAGGCTAAAACCATCATTCGCAAGACAACTCTCACGCCGGGTGCGTTCGGTCCCTGTGGATTCGACCCGGTCTTACCGGTTATTATGCTATGCGATACCTAGCCCTACGCTTGGGGCGACACTCTCTACGACACAATCTAAGGTCAGCCTCCCAATTGAATACGAATTCAAATTCTGCAATGAATTGTGGAAGAAAACTGCCACAATAACTCTGAAAATTACAGCAATTCAATCTCCATCATGGGGAGGTTACGAGGTGTTATAACCAGAATTAACACCGAAATATTCAGCCATCAACGTGTGTAATAAACAGCTACGTGGGTCCTTTCGGTTGCCTCGAGAGACCCGTCGAACGCCCGGTTTCATTCACACCGAATTTCCGAGAAATTTCCAACAATCCCCCCCATGAAAGAAAATTGGCAGGCATACTGACGCAGAATACAAAGCTGACCCGAGAGAGAGGCAACGGATAATTCCTGCATAGGATAGGTAGCTTTTGGCCTTGAACCTTCCCTCGTGATAGCCTATCGAGTTTACTGGCAGACTAGTGTGCGAACCCGCTTTGAACTGTTCCGCCGCCGGTGTAAACTTAGACAACAGACGTCACACAAGACTTCTCCTGACGTAGTTTAGTTCTCACTGTTGGGTTCATTTCGGCCATGACACCCCCTTCCTGGTTCTGCAAGTATTTTCTTGAGAATTTCGCCCGAATTCTCAAAGAAGCGGCCCCACTTCATACTCACATAGGTGACCTTCTTATAGAGGGTATCCTGCTATACCCCGCTCGGCATCTCCGACGCATAAGAGTCATTAAAAGCAACGCTTAACCTCTTCCACTTTACAGGCTTCACTGTTTCGCATCATAGAAATGGGCAAGAGATCAAATCTCCACAGTGACTGTTCTCTGTTACACGCAAAAGGCAGTCTCATTGAACCTAGACCTTGGGATCTCCAGTCAACTAGGTTGGCTACCCCCACGGTAACTATGAGCGTAATGGCTTCAGCCCCATTCCTCTCTATGCTTTCTCAACTAGCTCTCGAGATAACCCTTTGGTTAGCGGATCCGCAATATTGTCTTTTGACCTCACATAGTCAATTGTGACAACCCCACTTGAGAGCAGTTGTTTAATGGTATTATGTCTTCGACGTATATGTCTAGATTTACCATTATAATTGGCACTCAATGCCTTACCAATCGCAGCTTGACTATCACAGTGGATACTAATAGCTGGCACTGGTTTTGACCATCTTGGAATATCTTCCAGGAATTGTCGTAGCCACTCGGCCTCTTCAGTTGCTTTATCTAAAGCAATGAATTCAGATTCCATTGTAGACCGTGCTATACATGTCTGTTTAGAAGATTTCCAAGCAACCGCTGCACCACCAAGCGTGAAGACATATCCACTCGTGGATTTTGAGTCATTCATATCCGATATCCAATTTGCATCACAGTACCCTTCTAGTACTGCCGGATATCTGGTATAGTGCAGCCCCAGATCACGAGTATACCTTAAATAATGTAGTACTCTGATTGTCGCCTTCCAGTGATCGTGTCCTGGATTACTCGTGTATCTGCTCAGTCTTCTTACTGAGTAGGCTATATCAGGCCTTGTAGAACTCATCAAGTACATAAGGCTCCCAATTATCCGAGAATACTCAAATTGGGACACCCCTTCCCCCCCATTCTTGGATAAATGGAGACTTACGTCCACGGGGGTTCTTGCGATGCCTGTATCAGACTGGTTGAACTTCTCAAGAATTTTGTCAACGTAGTGTGTCTGAGACAACGCAAGTCCATCAGATGTTCTGGTGATCTTCACACCTAGTATCACATCTGCAAGGCCCATATCCTTCATGTCAAACTTAGAGTTCAACATATCCTTGGTAGATCGAATGACCCTGTCATTACTACCAACAATGAGCATATCATCAACATAGAGACACAGAATGACATATCCTTCATCAGTGTCCTTGACATAAACTCATTTGTCACATTCGTTGATGCGGAAGCCACTAGACAACATCGCATTGTCAAACTTCTCATGCCATTGTTTCGGAGCTTGCTTTAGACCATACAGAGATCTAACAAGCTTATAGACTTTCCTCTCTTGGCCTGGCGCGGAAAAACCCTCGGGTTGTTCCATATAGATTTCTTCTTCTAAATCGCCATTTAAAAAAGCTGTTTTTACATCCATTTGATGTATCTCAAGGTTTCGCAAAGCTGCAATAGCAATTATCATCCGAATGGAATTGATCCTTGAGACCGGCGAATAAGTATCAAAGTAATCTAGGCCCTCTTTTTGCCTATAGCCTTTAATGACAAGCCTAGCTTTGTACTTATCTATCGAGCCATCTGCTTTCATCTTCCTCTTGAAGATCCACTTATAGCCCAAAGGCTTACTACCAGGTGGCAGATCCACCAGTTCCCACGTATGGTTCTGTAGGATGGAGGCGATTTCACTTTTAATGGCCTCTTTCCATAAAGGACCTTCAGGACAGCTAACAGCTTCCTTGTAAGTCCGTGACTCACTTTCTAACAAATAAGTTAGAAAGTCTGGACCAAAGGATGTTGATGTCCTAGCACGCTTGCTGCGTCTGGGTTCAACATCTTCCTTTCCTTGGTCTCCACTGCTATGATTAGCAGGATGCAATGTCCGTTTCACTGAACTGGACTCCCCGATGGATCTATACGGAAAAATGTGCTAAAAAAATGACACATTTATAGACTCCATGTAAGTATTTTTGTGTATATCTGGTACTCCAGACTCATACACAAGGAACCGATATGCACTACTATTGTGTGCATAACCGATGAACACACAATCAACGGTCTTCGGTCCTATCTTCTCATATTTAGGAGGAGGTATTGCTACTTTAGCAAGACACCCCCACACTCGCAAGTGCTTAAAGTTAGGTTTCTTACCTTTGAGCAACTCATAAGGTGTTTTGTCTAACTTTTTGCGGGGCACTAAATTCAAAAGATAGTTAGCGGTCAACACCGCTTCACCCCACATGTTCTGAGGCAACCCAGAACTAACCAACATAGCATTCATCATTTCTTTCAATGTACGATTCTTGCGCTCCGCAGTTCCGTTCTGCTGAGGCGAGTAAGGTGCAGTGGTTTGGTAAATAATACCGTGTTCAGCACAGTAATTACCAAACGGTGATTCAAATTCACCATCTCGGTCACTTCTCACCACCTTAATCTTACTGCTAAGTTGGTTCTCCACCTCATTCTTAAAAAGAATGAACTTGTCCAACGCTTCATCCTTGCTCTTTAGCAAATAGACATAGCAATATTTCGTGCTATCATCAATAAAAGTAATAAAATACTTGTTTGCATTTGGTGTTTGGACATATTTCAGATCACACACATCAGTGTGGATTAGCCCCAACGGTTCGGTACTTCTTTCAACCGATCGAAACGAAGTTCTAGTTAACTTTGCTTCGACACAAGTTTCACACTTGTGATTTGTATCAATATGAAAAGCTGGAATATGGTCCAAGTTAACTAATCTACGCATAGATTCATAATTAACATGACCTAGTCTACCATGCCACAAAATGGAAGACTCAAACACATAAGCAACTGGGGCATTTGTCTTATTAATAGTAGGGATAACAATCATTACATTCATTTTAAACAGCCCATCGGCCATATAACCTTTCCCTACATATGATCCAGCCTTAGTCAAAATGACCCTATCTGATTCAAACACCATGCGAAAGCCGTGCTTGCTCAGCAAAGAACCAGATATCAGATTCTTGCGAATGTCTGGCACGAACAACACCTTGTTCAGGGTCAATGTCTTCCCCGAAGTCATCTTCAGGACCACTGTTCCTTCACCAGCAATAGCTGAGGTCGCTGAATTCCCCATAAACAGCTTCTCCCCATTAACCGGCTCAAGTGACTTGAACATCTTCTTGTCACAGTAGATATGGCGGGTAGCCCCAGTGTCAATCCACCACTCCCGTGGATTCGAGCCCACCATGTTCACCTCAGATACCATAGCTGAGAAGTTCATGTCAGAACTACCTCCCGAGGCTTCTGCAATATGCGCTTGTGGACGAGGTGGCTTCTTGCACTCAGATGCTTTATGGCCAAACTTGTCACAATTGAAGCATTTCCCTTTGAACTTTTCCTTTTGCTTCTTAGCGACACCGCCCTTTGGTCCCAGATGGACACTCTTGCCCTTCTGCTTGTCAGACCGCTTGTCATGATGGTTCTTTTTCACACCACTTGAGGAAGGACGACCATGCTCCACCATATTGGACTTGGCCATTTCGGCCTCCTTGGCAGCCTTCTCTCTAGCCCGATTTCCTTCCGTGACATTGAGCTTGTAGAAGAGAGTCTCCAATGTCATCTCCTTGTTCTTGAACATGAGATAACTCTTGAACTCCTTCCAAGTTCCTGGAAGCTTGTGGATGATAGCAGCCACCAAAAATGCCTCAGGCAACAACATCCCTTCTGCTTTGATTTCATTGATCAACATCTAGAGCTCTTGGACCTGTTCAGTCATAGGCCTTTCATCTTTCATAGTATAATCAAGGAAGCGGCCCACCACGAATTTTTTAGGCCCGGCCCCCTCAATTTTGTACTTTTTGTCCAAGGACTTCCACAGTTCCTTGGCTGACTCCGCCTCATTGAACACAGAGTACAACGAGTCATCAAGAGCATTCAAGACATAGTTCTTGGCCAGATAATCAGCATTCTTCCACTGATCCAGAGCTTGTCGCTTCTGGTTGTCTGTCTCATCTTCAGCAGCAACTGGGGCATCCTCAGACAAGCACCCAACAAGATGGAGAGTGGTCAGATAGAACATCATCTTCTGTTGCCATCTCTTGAAATCAACCCCTGGACCAAACTTCCCCGGCTTATCAACATGGGACATCGGTATCGAGGGGACTCCATGCAAAGGAGTAGCAACACTCGAGCTTCCCGCATTTGGAGTCTCATTGCTCTTTCCAGTTGTCATCTTAACCTGAGAAATGACAAACCACAAATTAGTGAAACTATTTTCACAATCATGACAATAAGTATAGATTAACAATATAAACTTAGCAACCAAACATGGTTTTGCACCCACAACGCACAAGCGTACCCTGGGGGTTCTAGGGGGCCGTGCCCCCTAACGGGGTTCCTAGGGGCAGCGCCCCTAGGCGGGAGTTTGAGGGCAGCGCCCTCGACGGTATACACAATTCACTGCTTAAGCGATCAAGGCAATTCATGTTCTGCCTCTGCCGAGTATACCAATCCATGTGCCAAGTTACTACACTGGCCATGTACTAAGGCTGAGTAATTAACCTTCCACTGGTTATATTACTGCAGGCATAGCACACTCTTAGGCCGAACTAGCCCAACCACTGGCTGTTCTCAAACCCAACACAAGGACTGCTATCACAAAGCAGAAATTCAGAGGACTGTGGCTAAGCAATGTCACTGCTTAAGCAGAGTAGGTTGCCCCAGAAGCCAAACAATCCACAGATCACAAGTTTTTGGCCGAGCAATGTCAAGGCTTAAGCCAAGTAGATTGCTCCAGAGGCCTATCAAACTTAACAGATCAAGGCCAGTTGAGCACAATTGCCTAAAGCTGTGGCTTAATCAGTGAAGTTCAATCGCGCACGATTGACTTAGGCCGTAGCCTCTGATTTTTGTATCTATTTCCCACACGAGTAATCTAGTCAGATTACTATGATATCTCAGATTAGTGAGATGCCACCAATTCTGTCACAACTTCGATTCTGTTCTTGCAACTCAAAAGTCAGTACCAAAACAGAATTGTTTTCTGGAACTCGATTGCCAATCGAAAAGAAAATCTTTTTTAAGCTTGTTGGAAAAATTACAGTGGCAATTCCGAATTCCAAAGAACAATTTCATTCAAAATAATCAAACATGAACAAATTACAACGAAACATAAATACTTGAACATAAACAAACTTGACAGAAACTAAAAAAGAAATACAAACAGTAGATCGAACGCCGAGTCGTGTGTAACCACACTCTCCTTAACAAAGATTCGCCGCCTACCGTGGGTGTTGTAGGTTGAATCGACGTCTTCGTCCTAGGATACAACGGCTAGAACCACGGCCAACAAAACACCGTTGTTGACTGCCTTGGCGAACTGAAACAACGTCTACCTCTCTCTCACAAAGACGAATTTCTGGAGTATTTGTGGTGCTCGAATTTCTGATGTGTTGAACCAAAAGGCAGAGCAACCCATAAATAGCTGAAGGAGGAGCTGGGGAATTGAATACGTAAATCAATGGGGAGCCTCCCAATTGAATACGAATTCAAATTCTGCAATGAATTGTGGAAGAAAACTGCCACAATAACTCTGAAAATTACAGCCATTCAATCTCCATCATGGGGAGGTTACGAGGTGTTATAACCAGAATTAACACCGAAATATTCAGCCATCAACGTGTGTAATAAACAGCTACGTGGATCCTTTTGGTTGCCTCGAGAGACCCTCCGAACGCCCGGTTTCATTCACACCGAATTTCCGAGAAATTTCCAACAGAAGGCAGCTCTTCCTTTTCCCCAGAAAGCTGCTAAAAACTGTTGGAATTCTTTGCCTCTTCTGTTTATGTTTCTTTATAACAGTACATTTTTAATCCTAATTCACAGCCCGAAGAGAATTCGTTCTCATAAGAGCTGTGAAACCCTGTGACTTTATAATGAGAAAGAGGCGAGGAGAAACATCTTTTGGTTAGACGGTCTCTGATCCTGTCAATGAACTGAAATAAGAGTCATACCCTTCATAAGATTCTTTAGTTTTCCTTAATTCTTTTTGGAAGGTGTTAAGAGTGTTTTTGAGATGCTCCATGGTAATCATAGCTAAGTAGCTACAAAGAAAAAAACTCGAAAGTATAGTGGGTGAAGGCTGACTTGTGAGTTACTTATTATTAGGTGATCCTAGGGCACTTTCATTTTGCCTCTCCTGATTGTATCTACTCTATTACTTGTATAGGGAGAGGGAGAACGAATTTGGAACAGATACAGAGTGAGTGAATGAGAGAGAGAGCCGAGAGTGGGAGGGTTTTCCATGGTGTTTGTATCTGGGGAATTCTGATTTAAAAGAGTAAAGAAGGCCACACCTTTATCAATTTGCTTTGTTCGGTTTACAATTTTGGACCCAGTTTTGATTCGTTTCTTAGTTTCGGTTCTAACTTATAAAAAAGAAAAAGTATTTACTGTTTGAAAAGTTATCGCTTGAGTGACAAACTGGCGGTGTTGCAGAGAGAAGTGGAATCTTCCAAACGACATTGGCTATGTGCATAGATCACGCAAAGAATTTGTGGGGCCCATTTCAAGGTCTTACAAAAGAAATTCCAGTTGTTCATTGATTTTTAAATACATTCTAAATATAAGCTCAATCAAATAACTTTTAGTACTTGATCCAAATATTTTATTTATGATTTAGGATATTTGACAGGGCCATTTGAAAAAGTATTTTAAAATTAATCAACAGCTTAGATTATTTGTGTGGAGTCCCAAGGTGAGCCTGACAAAGTAATCTTTGCTCGATGTGTGCGCATTCCTTTTCCTTTTTCTAATCCACCCAAAATCCCCAGTCACTTGTTCATAGGTTTTTGGCTTTTAAGACACGGGGTCATACGTATGGTCATTATGGGGTAGGAAGGGGTTTTATTCAACCATCAAGATATGTGTAATGGCAAGCTCATTCATAGTTTCTCCAAGTTCAGTTCAGCTTATCACTTAGTTTCTTGAATTTATTGCCCCATTCATCACATGTGAGTTGTTACATACTTTTGGGTTATCTTGCATGTACTCTTCTGACTATACAAAGTATATGCGCCGCACGACACTTGATACTCGTACACTAAGTATCGTCGGTAACTTGCTCCCGGTTGTTCAGTATTCAAGGATAGGAATATGTTTGTGTCTAAGTTTTATTTGGGTATCGTACTGTAATGTAATACTACTAGATTGTGTACATCCAATAAAAGATGACGCCCTCACCAAGAATTAAAGAACTGGTAATGCTTGTCATCATCACTAAAATAAAAACGTAAGGGTGTCACATGCCAGATGCAGTCATAATGCACAAGACAATGTTCACAATCACCGACGAGGCTATGACTGTAAACATCAAAGCTTCCATGTCCTTGGAATTCCAATAAAAATGGCAAAAGAAACAAGTAGTATAGGTAGGATGGAAACGAAAATTATAATTAAATCCATCTCATTATTTCCCACATATTGTGATAGCTTGTGCACATTCAATAAAAAGATGACGCCCTTACCAAGAATAAACCAACTGGTAATGTTTGTCATCGTTACCAAGAGAAAAACCTAAGGGTGTCACACGCCAGAAGTAGTCATAATGCACACCACGATAACATTTACTATCGAGACTATGACTATAAACATCAATCCTTTTGTCCATGGAATTCCAATAAAAATGACAGTAGAAAAGAGTACTATAGATAGGATGGAAATGAAAATCATAGTATTCACCAGTGTTGAGCGTATGATTTCCAAGATCATCATCTCCAGATTGACAACGAAATCGTAATAGGCCTTCAATAGCGCTTTTGATGTGAACAATAGTTCTAAAGAATAATTTTGTATCGCCTTGCTCACATTGTGTTGGCGGAGGTGAAACATCAAAATCAATAATGGAAGGAAATGAGTCATCTTACTATTTGAAGATGTCAATATGCAAGTATGATGTAATATGTAAGGATACAAATGTTTCCTGTGGAAGAATTGGTTTTCGGAAAACTTGATTTCATTAGCCAATTTCATTAGCCAAGTCCACTAGTATAAATAAGCTACAACAATGAGATAAGGATTACATTTGCTAACTTCAAATATTCTATCCTAAGCTATAACTAACAGCTTGAAGGAGTGATAATTATCCTAACTAACAACATTATTATTCTTTAATTATCCTAAGTAACAACATCAATATCCTTATCCTTTACACACCCCCGCAAGATGGGGCTCCCATCGGAGACGCCAATCTTGGACCGTAGAAGTTAAAGACGTTGGCGAGACAATGGTTTGGTGAGAGCATCAGCAAGTTGGTCCGCGGTAGCGACATGAGAGACTTGGAGAAGGCCTTTGGCAACCAAATCGCGCACGAAATGGAAGTCAATTGCGATGTGTTTCATGCGGGAGTGGAACACGGGATTAGCACAAACATAGGTGGCCCCAACATTGTCGCAGTAGATTACAGGGGCTTTGGTGATAGAAACTCCAAGTTCACCGAGTAATGAATATAGCCACAATAGCTCAGCAGCCATGGCTGCCACTGCACGGTATTCAGCCTCGGTGGATGACCGAGAAATTGAACGTTGTTTACGAGAGCTCCATGAGATGGCATTACCACCAAGATAAACAATGTAGGCAGTGGTAGAGGTGCGGTCATCATGATTGCCGGCCCAATCGGCATCCGAGTATGCATGCAAAAACGGAGTCGTCTGACGTTTAAGAAAAAGACCGTGAAATATGGTGCCTTTGAGATACCGAAGAAGTCTTTTTGCTGCTGTCCAATGGTTTTCGGTAGGTTTGTGCATAAATTGGGACAATTTGTTAACCGCAAAAGCAATATCCGGGCGCGTAATGGAAAGATATTGTAGAGCCCCAATAACACTACGGTAGTCGCTGGCATTAGTTGATGAGGAGCCATCATGTAAAGTGAGAGACCCACTCGTCGGCAGCGGAGTACTTACGACTTTTGCACTGTCCATATGTGTCCGAGCAAGGAGATCGCGAATGTACTTATGTTGAGATAGAAACAGCCCCTTAGGAGTGGAAATAACCTCAACACCAAGAAAATAGTGAAGGTCTCCCAAGTCCTTAACAGAAAAACGACGAGAAATGGCAGCAATGAACCGCGAGATAAAACTAGAATCATTTCCAGTTATAATAAGATCATCAACATAAATAAGGAAATAGGCTAGAATTCCATCATGTTGATATATAAACAGAGAGGTGTCCGACCTGGAATTGATAAATTTATATGATAGCAAAAAAGACCGTAGTTCAGTATACCATGCTCGCGGAGCTTGCTTGAGGCCATAAAGAGACTTCCGGAGTTTGCAAACATGAGACGGATAGTGCGGATCAATAAACCCCGGTGGTTGAGACATATAGACTTCTTCGGAAAGAGAACCATGGAGAAAAGCATTATTAACATCAAGTTGGCGAAGCGGCCAACCTCGACTAATGGCAAGACAGAGGACAACCCGAATTGTCGTCGGTTTCACAACTGGACTAAATGTATCTGTGTAATCAATACCAGGTCGTTGATGAAACCCCTTTGCTACCAATCGAGCTTTGTAGCGATCAATACTCCCATCAGGTTGGCGTTTAATCCGGAAGACCCATTTGCACCCCACAAGATTTTGTGATGGCTTTGGAGCAACAAGTTCCCAAGTACCATTTTGAATCAGCGCATTAAATTCGTCCGACATGGCCTGACGCCAATGGGGTTCACGAAGAGCGTGAGATGCACATGTGGGTTCTATTGGTTCGGGTATAGTGTGTTTGGTGGTGACATGTACTTGTTTCGGTTTGAAAATTTGATTCTGAGATCGAGTGGTCATGGAATGGGTTCGGGTCTGTTCTTTTTGCGGAGCAGGAGATGAATTTAAATCCACAATTAAGTTTAAGCCTTGGGTTGGCGGTACTTGGGACTTAGTATTGGCTGGACTTTTAAGATGTCGGGTAGGAGGAGAATGCGGAGAATTGCATTGGGTACTTGGCTGAGAGGATAGATCAGGTGAAGTTTGGGATAAGGTGGGACTTTTATCCAAATTTGAAGTAGAGGTGTGGGGATGAGGTTCTGGTGGGGAGTTGGTTGGAGAATGTAAAGGGGAAGATGAAGGTTGGACATTGTTATCCAAACGAGACATGGTGCCGTGTGAAGTTTGGAGAATAAAATTGGTGTGGGGGCCAGTGGGGGCAATATTTGGTGTAGAAAATATTGGTGTATGGCTAGGAATTTTACCATGGGTAGTCGGACTCTGACAAGAACGAGGCACAGACGGTGAACACGAGGGCAAAGAGGGTGCACTCTCAATGAGCCGGGGCAAGTGCGTAGACGAACCATACATGACGGGCACATGAAAGGTGGATGGAGCAGAAGTAGTAGCACTGGGTGACCATGTTTGTGTAGTGGTGGAGGTGACTCGGGGTTCAGTAGATGCTAGTGTTGAAAAAGGAAAAATAGACTCATCAAAAATGACATGACGAGAGATAAAAATGCGATGAGTAGATGGGTCAAAACATTTATACGCACTTTGGGTGAGAGAGTAACCAAGGAAAATGCACGGGCGAGACCGGGGTTCAAGTTTGCTATGCGTATAAGGTCTTAACCATGGATAACACAAGCAATCAAAAATACGTAATTTGTTGTAATTTGGAGAATCACAAAAAGGGCTGCAAATGGGGAAATTGTGTTTGGTAAAATAGGGGTGGAAAGCCGATTAATGAGATAAACAGCTGTTTGAAAAGCATAAGACCAAAAATGCAATGGAAGAGATGCTTGATGCAAAAGAGTTAACCCAGTTTCAACAATGTGACGGTGACGTCGTTCAGAGGAGCCATTATGTTGTGGAGTGTAAGGGGGGGGTGGTTAGATGAGAGATGCCAAATGAGGCAAAAAATTTCAGAGGAGCCACAGGAAACATTTGTATCCTTATCCTTTACAATATGCATGAGTAAAAAAATGTGTATATATACATTTGATTTTTGAATTGATGGAGTTAACCAAGTCAAAAACAGAAAAGGGGATTAATTACGAATAGTTTTTTGACCTAATTAATTGTAAATATTATACGGATCGGATTGGTTTGGAACCGGAACCATCAATATAATTCTACAAACCAAACCATTTATCACAGTTTCTATTTTTTTTTTAAATCAGAACCAAACCAAATTATGAGAAAACCGAACCAAACCCTTCGGGATGGACTGAATTCGCGGGTTGACGGTTATTTTGCTCCCCCTAATTCTGACCCCTAAAACGACTGCCAAGATTCACCATTTCGCCCCACAAATGGCCGGGAAGACCTACCACCGAGATCCCATCCGCCGCCACAAACAATCACCGCCGCCTGCTTCTCCAACCCACCTGCAGAAACCAAAAAGGAAAAGGAAAAAAAGAGAGAAAAGAAACAGAAAGCAAAGGGAGAGAAAGAGAGGGGGAGGAGAGAGAGAGGGGGGGAGACAGAAACATACCGAGTCCTGGGCCAGTTTGGCCCACATGCAACATTGGGCTTATCGGAAAGGGAGGATCAGGCAGGAATACAATACACAATTGGCAGCCCACAGCCTACTTGAGAAGAAAGTTAACGTGTAAATCAGTCCACAGTTCACGACTCCAGTTCCTTTGGATTAGTTTAGTATTTGTTTGTCTAAGATCAAACCAGAAAGAAATTCATCTATTTGCAAGTTTCAGTTATTTTGTCCGGGTTTGGCCAAGGGACGGATCAAGGAATTCTCCACAGCGGGG
This sequence comes from Vaccinium vitis-idaea, assembly GCA_963854785.1. Lineage (NCBI taxonomy): Eukaryota > Viridiplantae > Streptophyta > Magnoliopsida > Ericales > Ericaceae > Vaccinium > Vaccinium vitis-idaea. The sequence continues at coordinate 5,884,155 of OY978219.1, read as the reverse complement.
GCACCAATGCTAAAGTCAAGAGCAAGTAAACTAAATGATACTCCAAAATTTAGCAAGCTGATTTTGGGACTCCATTTTTCTATGCAGACACTCCAAAATTTAACAGTCCTCAACAAGTCACCGGCGATGTCTTCAACAGTTCGATTTTTGAGGAAATCGATCCCCATTACTGGTAAATTGATTCGTAACAGTTGTCGATATGAAAAAAATCGTACCAGTTTGATTCTTGAGGAAATCTCTCCCTCTCACGCACATTTTTGCTCGTTCTTGACCAAGATGAGATTTCCGAAACAAGGTTCAAAACTGTAAATGGCCTCCCCGCATGAGCGGCATGGTCATGACCTCCCGGGCCACGCCAATACCACGACCAAGCCTCTAAATGGCCTCCCCTCGGACCCTGCCAAGTCGGCCGAGGGCGGACTCATCGTCCAGGTCGGATCATCTTCAAAGGACCGACGTCTATCTTCGTTGTCTTCCAATATCTTGGGGAATCATAATCTATTCTTTCATCATCGTCTCTCATCCGAGACTCGAATGGTATCGGTTGTGTCACCATCGGGTCGCCTCTTGATCGAGGCACCCCTGTCTGTCACTCGAAAATCTGGCTAAGTATTGAAAAGTATCTTTTTTCGGAAAGTTTCGATTTGGTCGATAAAAAGTCTCGGTATTTGTTCCTTGGATTTTTCTAAGCATAATGGTATAATTGGATGATCTTTCAAGTACGGGAAGGTTGTCCTTTGCTCCTTTTCTTCGGAGAAAAACGTGTCGTTTTTCGCCTTTGTACTAAAAGTGGGGGGATGAGATTTTGATAAGATTGGAATATCAAAATTCTGGAAATGCCATTGTTTCAGAAAGGGGGGTACTTCCTTATTTTCATAAATAAATTAAAGTAAAGAAATCTTTACTTAACTTTGGTTTATGAAAATAAATGTTCCGAAAGGGGGTACTTCCTTATTTGTTTTCCCTTATTTGTAAAAAAAAAAAAAAAATCCTGAAATTGAGGGGGCACGTGACCCCCCATGCCCCTGTGTGTGTTCGTCCTTGGCTTGGCCCCTCGATAGATAGTAGATGACGAGATTGATGTTGTCCAAAAATTAGTCGGGTACGCAAAAGCGAATCTAGACGCTCTAAGTTATAAAAAATTAAGTTCAGCTACATGATTAGAAATCCGTTGAATCACTGGATTACATCATTACAAAATTTTTGTAATATGCATGTTTTAAATGTGTCTTATTTCATTTTGCATTTATTTTCAAATTCTTCAAAATGTAACATTTTACAAGACTCTCGTTAATAAGATTGAAACTGATATTAAGCCAATCTCGAATGATTTTTGACGATCCAGATACGTACTTACCTCTGCAAACTCGATTTAAAACTTAAAAGAGCTTAAAACGTAAATTTAAACTTGTTTGGTTTATCAGTAGAGACTATATATGTGAATTAAGTTTGAATCGAGTTGAGCTTGAATAACTTAATTGTTTAAAGTAAACCTGTCTAATTGAGTCGGCTAGTGGATTGCACATAAACTGCTTCGAAAAAGGAAAGTTCGGTTTATTTACATACTAAGCCAACCTCAAATGATCTTTTAACAAACCAAATATTAGTTGAGCTCATATGGCTTGGTCTATCGCCCCATCTGCAATGCAATCTTTTTTGGGGTAATGCAGGGCGTCTTTGTTAAGTTTGAGCGCACCTCGAACTAATCTGCAACGCATTTTAATTGTTCTAATTGTTACATGGTTTTAGCATCACGGTGACCTTAGCATAAATTTTTGAGTATATTTGACAAAGTAAAACATTCACACTCCACATGATCTCATTGGCTTAGCAAAACCATTAAAAGGAGATTCTATAATGCACAAAAATTCAAAGTTTTTGAAAAAGAAACCCCCAATAGCAAACAAATGAAATTCCTTCAAACACACATCATCAGGGTATTTCCAAGCACAACAGTCCATGACTGGGGCATCAAAGTCTGGGGACTGAGGTGAGTGTGGCTGACTATAAGAATTCTAAGTTCTTGAGAGACTCTTATCGGGTTAGAGTGAATATTGATGTTACTAAACCTTTAAAGAAAGGGGCTTTTGCTCAAACGTAATGGGAAGGAGGATTTATGGATTAAGTTCAAATATGAGCTACTTTCAGAATTCTATTATGCTTGTGGAAGGATTGGTCATCTTATGGCCAACTGTTGCTTCTGTGACACGGTAGATCGTTCCAACTTGCAATATGGGCCTTTCCTTCGTGCTGAAACTTCTGTTCTTGAGACTTTGGGTCAGGCAAATAGTTCACCCACTATTTCAAGTCAAAATCACAGGGTGATCGGGGTTCAAAACGAGACAATCGTACAGAATCAGAAGGATTTTGGCACCAAGGTAGTGGAGGCTCAGGTTTGCCAGGTGTTGGATGCTGAAAGCAGCACGTGTCCAGAGAATGCCGGGCCAAGTGGGATTCCTTGAGACCTTTCTTTGCACCAGGGAATTGGGCCAAAATCCAATGAGGCCACAACCCATTATTTTGTGGAAGAGCCAGATAGCCCACGATTGGTCCAAGAGCAACCTATCATGGACCCAAGCCCAGAGGAATCTTCAAGCCCAAAGGACTGGATAACCACTTCTCCCTCTAAAAACCCACAACTATTCCCTACAGAGATAGCCCTATCTACGGTGTTTGAAAGATTTTTGTCCCTTAAAAGGAAAGATCGAGAAGAAGAAGAAGAGCAACACCTTCCCTTTAAGAAATCCACTCCTCAGATTCAATGGATAGATAATAACGCCTGCCAAGTTCTGGTCAACACAAACCTATCTCCTTCTGTCCCTAAAAGGAGTGGTAGTGAAGCCTCTAGCACTGGGAGTAAAAGAGGCTGTAAACCAGGAACCTTTCGCAAGGTCAATAAGCAATCTCCAGTTTTGGTGGACAGTCAATTGGTGGAAGTCCGTATGGAACAAGCATCTTCTCCTCTCTCAGACTCAATTTCAGATGACAATGCAATCAATTGGGCTCCGGTGGCTGGCCCTAAACAGCCACACTCTCAATGGTGATGCTCAGCTGGAACGTTCAGGGGATAGGGCGACCCCTAACGTTCCAGATCTTAAGAGGGTTGTGTACAACCCATTGCCCTCTAGTGGTATTTCTCATGGAGACAAAGAATAAGAGGAATACCCTAGAACAAATAAGGAAAAGTCTCCAGTTTCAGGGAAGTTGTTACATTGATCCAGTGGGGCTCTCGGGTGGTTTGGCTCTATGGTGGAAAGAAGAAGTTGATGTGGAGGTTCGATTCAAATCTTGTAATATTATTCGGTGCTTGGTGAAATGGCCCTCAATCTCTGATCCTTGGTTAACCACTTTCATCTATGCTCCCCCAATTCCTAAAGATCGAAGTATCTTTTGGAATGTGTTGAGGTCAGTTGCTAAAGAGAACCAATATCCATGGCTGTGTATTGGGGAACCAATATCCATGGCTGTGTATTGGGGACTTCAATGAAGTTGCTTCTATTTGGGAGAAAGAAGGGGGGCGTGAGTGTAGAAACAATAGGATCGAGCAATTCCAACGACTGATTTCTGATTGTGGATGGATGGATTTGGAATTCAAGGGCCCAGCATTCACATGGAGCAACAATCAAGGGGGTTCCAATAATATTCGGGAACGGTTAGACAGAGCCATGGCAATTACGGCTTGGAGGATTTTGTGTCCCTTGGCTCAGGTTTTTCATGAGGTTATGATAGGTTCTGATCATAGTCCTCTTCTTATTAAGCTGAGTGTCCCTTTAAAAAAGGTCCCTTTCCATTTTAAGTTTGAAAGCATGTGGGCAACCAGTGAAGAATGTGCAGAGGTGATAGCTAAGTCTTGGGCTATTCCTAAACCGGGATCTGCCATGTTTATTCTTCGTTCTAAATTGAGGACTTGTCAAGAACATATAAGAGAATGGAGTAAGCGTACTTTTGGTGACAATCGTCTAAAGGTAGCCGACTTAACTGAAAAGTTGAGAATCATTCAAGGATTGCCATACTCTCAGGAAAATTTCTCGCAGCAACAATCTATCTCCAAGGATTTGGAAATTTATATGCTTCGAGAAGAGATGTATGTCCATCAAAGGTCCGTAGTTAATTGGCTCCGCTTTGGGGATAATAACACTGCCTTTTTCCATGCGACGATGATGCAAAGGAGGCAAAAAAATCAATTGTGTAGAATTAAGAATGAACTGGGCACTTGGTTAACAGAGGAAAGAGAGATCAATGATAATCTGAATCATTTCTTCTCTAATCTATTTGAAACCTCTGGAGATAGGGATTTCACTGAAGCTCTGACGGGGGTGGATAGGAACATTTCTGACGCAATGAACCAGAAGTTGATTAGAGAAGTCTCCATCGATGAAATCAAGCTGGCCAAGGATCAATTAGGAGCTCTGAAGGCTCCAGGTCCTGATGGATACCCAGGTTTTTTCTATCAGAGGTACTGGAATATTATAGAAAAGGAGGTCTGTGATGCTGTGCAAAGTTTTTTCTCTTCAGGCTACATTCTTAAGGAATTGAACTATACCCATTTAGTCCTTATTCCGAAGGTTCAAGCTCCTGAAACATTTGCTCAGTTCAGACCCATCAGTTTGTGCAATTTTATTCTCAAAATTATTACAAAAATCTTGGCCAATCGGCTTAAGGAGGTTCTTCATGGAATTATATCTCCCAATCAATCGGCCTTTGTTCCTGGGAGGTTAATTCAAGACAACATCATTGTAGCCCATGAAGCTTTCAACCATCTAAAGAGAAAGAAGAAAGGCTATGGGGGATATATGGGTATCCAATTGGCCTTCAACATGGCATACGACAGGGTTGAGTGGGATTTTCTGAGGGCGGTTCTTGAGAAGATGGGGTTCCATCCCAAATGGATTCAATGGGTTATGGAATGTGTGTCTACGGTTAAATTTGCCATTTGTGTTAATGGGGAGGTGAAAACAAAGGTCACACCAAAAAGGGGGTTACGCCAAGGTGATCCTCTATCTCCCTACCTATTTCTGTTGGTGAAAGATGTGCTTTCTAATTTACTTAACCAGGCAGTCAATTCGGGGCAATTATCTGGTTTTAGATTCAATCACCACTGTCCTAACTTATCTCACATTTTTTCGCGGACGATGCTCTCTTGTTCGCTAAGGCTGAGCTTGGTGAATGCCGCAAGATTATGGAGATTCTAAAGATATATAGTGCAGCTTCTGGGCAATCTATCAATCTGAACAAATCTGGGATCTTGTTCTCATCCAATCTACAACCTATTGAGAAGCAATTAATTTCGTTGTACTTGGACATTCCTTTGCTAAAATCTGATGCAAAATACTTGGGGCTCCCATCGCTGTGGGGAAGATCAAAATCAGAGGCCTTCTCGTTCCTGATTGAGAGAACTTTGAAGAAACTGCAAGGGTGGAAGTCAAAGACTCTCTCACAGTCAGGGAGGGAGGTGCTAATCAAAGATGTAGCTCAAGCCATCCCAGCTTATGCAATGGCTTGCTTTCTCCTCCCAAACCAAATCTTGGATAAGCTGGATAATATAGTTCGAAATTTTTGGTGGAAGGGCGATCTGGGGAACAGAGGCATTTGTTGGGCTAGTTGGGACAAGATGGCTGTTTCCAAAGAAGAGGGCGGTATGGGGTTCCGAAACTTTAAAGCCTTCAATGAGGCCCTTCTCGCGAGGCAAGGGTGGAGGCTTCTCATGAACCCCAACTCTTATTGGGCTACAATTTTAAAAGGCATCTATTTCCCAAACTCTTTGTTCCTTCAAGCTACTAAAGGTAACAAGGCCTCTTGGGCGTGGTCGAGCATCCTTAAAGGGAGGGATATCCTGACTCAAGGATTGAGATGGCAGGTAAATGATGGAAGAAATGTGAAGTTTTGGGAGGACAAGTGGATTTCGTCACTGCCCCAATTCAAAATATCATCCACCAAACCTCAAGGTTGTGAGATCTCTACAGTATCAGATGTGATAAAACCTGGTCTGGGTATTTGGGACTTGGAAAAATTGCAAGGAGTAATTACAGAGGATGAAATCAAGGCTATTTCAGCGATCTCAGTTCCCATTCTTCCCCGTCTAGACAAGCTCATATGGCACCATGACTCCCGAGGTATGTACACTGTGAAATCTGGCTATAGAATTGCCTTTTCCCAGTCTCATGTCATCAATGATAAACCTGAATCCTCCTTAAAACCTAATAAACATTTGTGGAAAGTGATTTGGAAACTGGATGTTCCCCCGAAAGTGAGAAACTTTTGGTGGCGGGTTTGCAAAAATATTTTGGCGTCTAAGGAAAACTTGTTTCGTAGGAAGTGCTCTCACTCTCCGATTTGTCCAGTGTGCAATGTTGATGTTGAGTCTGTGGATCATTTGATTTTTCAATGTCCCTGGACAAGACCAGTTTGGTTTGGTAGTGTGGACGGCCCACCTGGATTGCGCGAAAAAGATTGCGATTGTTTGAGTCGCCACCCAGATTTGAGGTCCGAACCCGAGAAACCGATAAAAATATGACTCGTTGCCCGTTGAAAAAGATTTTACTAGTCCTGACGGAACCAAAGATTTCTCGGATTCGGGGGTTTGGTTACGAGAGGGGAAGGGTTTTACGGCACCCCTCTCGCCCGGTCCGTGAACCGGTCTCTACTCAACATTTTGTGGGATTTTTTAAAAATGTTTGAAACTTAATTTATTCACATAAATAGGGAATCGGGGACAGAAATCACGTAATAACAAAATATACAAGGGATACGATTTTACAGTGGATGCTTGTGCGCGCGATCTACATGGATGATGAACATGAAACTACAAATGTTCACAGAAGTAAATTACAACAGAAATTATACAATAACTCAAGAAATTATGAACATGAGACTTATCAAACTATTTGCAATCTGGATCCCAGAATGGGGATTGAGCGCTCAAGGGTGATGACTTGAGCGCTCAACCCTCATTCCACCCACACATTTTCCTTGCTGGTTTTTAATGTTTGATGATGCTTTAATACTTTGAACCACTACAGAAACACCACACGAGTATCACCTCACTTTAGAAATCACCAGAAAATGCTTAAAACATACTTGCTTTAGAACCGGTTTGAGCGCTCAAGGCTCATGGATTGAGCGCTCAAACCAATTTTGCAAGAGAGAGGGGTTCAGATCGCAAACACTGCACTGACGACGTATACACGCCAACAAAGGATTAAATCATAACCCATCATCAGAATCGCTGGAAAATTGCAAATAAGGCCAAGAACAGTTTGAGCGCTCAAAGATCTGACCTTGAGCGCTCAAGCCATAACATGGCTTTCCAATTTTTGACCTTTAAACAGATTTCGATACTTCCTCAGGATCACCAAAGGCATAAAATAAAGTTTCAAATGGTCAGTCAGCCACTGTTTTGCAGTCAAATATAAGAAATTTGAAGATTTTGATGTTTGATCACTATAAAATGGTTAATTTACATTCATGCATGTAGTTTTGGTGTACAAATAAACTGTTTTGAGAGTTACATGAACGAAATTAACTCTTAAATAATGATCAAAACAGAAAGAAAGCTCAGAAGTTAGCAAAACAGAAGCTTGTTCAGGATTGGGCTTGAGCGCTCAAGGCCAGAGGCTTGAGCGCTCAAACCTGTTGTAACTGCAAATTTGAAAATGGTTTCTGAGCAACTTTCAGACCTTTGTGGGCTCAATGCAAGTATATTGAACTTGCTTGAACTCACTAGCCTTCCTCAGAAGGATCAAAACAGTGAGTTCATCACTTGTTTAACTACCTTTCGGAAATGATTGTAACTTGAGCTTGATTTTGGGCTTCGAGATGACGATTGTGGACGTTTTTGGCTTATAATCTGGACGAATTGAACAATGTAGGTGGTTGATCGATGATCAAGGGTCAAATTTCTGGGTTTGATGAGTGGTTTTGTAGGTGGTTTTGGTGGTGGAAGAATGGTTTTTGTAGAGAGAGAGAGAGAAGAGTGGTTTTTCTGGTGGAATCCGAAGGTGAGGGGTGTGAGAGTTCGTCCTCAAAACCAGGGGTAGTGGGTGGCTTTTATAGAGTGAGTGGGAGGGAAGAGAGGAGAGAGAGGAAGTGGGTTTGTGTATTTAGGAGTATTCTTGGTGTATTTTAGGACTTAGTGGAGTGTATTATACCTATAGAGATCGTATAAGATCAATCTCAGACGCTCCCATGCAGGAAATCTCATGATGAGATACTCTGCAAGTTGCTGACTGGACCAGAGTTGAGCGCTCAAAGCCGTGGGCTTGAGCGCTCAAGGTGCTCCTCAGGGGTTTGAGCGCTCAAAGCCATGGGCTTGAGCGCTTAAGGCTATGGATGGCAATTTGCTGGCTTGGTTTGGTTCAACAGTGCTTGGGTTGATTTGGCACATTTTGATTGTTTGGGTGGTGTTTGGTTGGTTTTGATCAAATTCAAGTCATTCTCACAAGTTCCAGGTAATTATGATTGATCCATTTCATCATCGGAGATGCACAAGCGTATCTCAGGTTCAAAATTGGGGTGTCTACAGGTAGTAACCTTCATTCTCTTATCAACCCAGAGAATTGTCCCTCTATGCTTAAATGGTCCTCTAATATTATTGACTCTAGTCCATCTCTTAAGGAGGGTGCAAAGATTATTGGGAGAGTTGCTTTTGTGGCTTGGTTTATTTGGAAAGGCAGGAATGAGGTTGTGTTTAACCATACAATGGTGGATCCTACCTCTACAATTATTAGAGCTTCGAAGGCTCGTTTCGAATTCGAATCCGTTATGTCTGCTCAGAGATTGGCTTTGGAGCATCATGATGTTCCCACTCTCGCCACTACGGGATGGAGAAAACCAACCCCTGGCAGTCTTAAAATTAACTGCGACGCAGCGGTTCCTCAAATGGGCTCTCAGGCCACAGTTGCGGTGGTGGTCAGAAATGACTCTGGAGTTTTGATTGACGGTGTCTTTTCTAAGTTAAACTCATCCTCCGTGCTTCAAGGGGAGCTGGAAGCTATTAGGAAGGCTTGTCTTTTGGCCATAGCTCTTGATTTACATGCAGTGGAAATAGAATCTGATAACAAAATGGCTATTTCTCTTAGCGTTTCTGAATTAGTGCCTCCATGGGAAATCTCTCCAATTGTGCTGGATATTCGGACTCTAATTCGGGAAAGGAATTTCAAGTTAAGCTGGATCAGGAGGTCTGCCAACATGGTTGCTCATCAGGTGGCAGCGATGGCGGCAGTAGGGAAGCTAATGCCGAACTGGATATCTAATCCTCCTCCTTCTTTGTGTAGTTTGTTACTTTCAAATGTTTCCTCATCTTCTTTGTAGTTTTGTTGTTTGTTTTTAATGAAATGCAGTTCAAAAAAAAAAAGTCAAAGTATGTTTTTTTCTTTTTTTTCTTTTTTTTTTTCTACTAGCTAGATTGTTTTTGACTTACCATTTGGATATGGCCGAATAGTTGTACCTTCTTGGAACTAGGGGTGCACACCGGCCCGGTAGCCCGCCCAACGCAGCCCGGTTTTTTTAGGGCTTGGGATAAATATTCAGGCCCATAGGGCTGGGCTGGGTTGAGATTTTAAGCCCGTTTACTAAATGGGCTGGGTTTGGGAAACTCCTCTAAAGCCCAGCCCAGCCCGTCCCGGCCCGATTTAAATAATATTTTATTTAAATACTACATATAGAGATTGATAGATATCGGAGAGTTCCATCTTTTTTAATATTTTAATTGCACTTTAATTTATAGGACTATTTTTAATATTTTTGTAAGAACTTAGAACTTTAAATATATTATTATGGTTGTGAATTGTAATTGTGATCGTTATGGTTGATTAATTTATGTTTATGATACTATGCTTAGTAAGATAAATGGGCTTATTGGACGGGTTTGGGAAATTAAAATTTTATTTGGGTTGGGCTTGGGCAAGTTAAATGAAGCCCGATTGTAAATGGGCTGGGCTTGGGAATGAACTAATCTCGTTATTATTTAGTATAAGCTCGGCCCAAACCCGGCCCAGCCCGGTATATGTGCACCCCAACTTGGAACCGAATCCTCTCTGGTTCTATAAATGGACTGGGCGGTTCAGTTTTGACCCATTTTGAGCCCTTTTCGGCCCGCGTTAATGATCTAAACTGTTTATTTTCTAGATCCACATCGAAAACATGTACCATGCAAAAAATGTAGTTGATCGGATACTGTTTGAGATAATTTCAAATGGAATTTATTTCGAGATAAACATGATTAATGGGTTTTGATCCAGCGTGTCCCTCTCTTTATTTGGCAAGACAAAAGCTTTTTAAAGCAATATCAAATGGTATCCAATCCAGTTGATGTGTTGCGTGGTATATGCTCTCAAGTCTCAATATGTTCTAAAAAATAAACGGTTTGGATAATTCATGCAGGCTTGTAAAGGGCCCATAATGGGCCGAAACTGGGCCGTCTTGTCCATTTACAAGACTAGAGACCCCATTGTTTTTGTCCATGGTTTCTTGGATTAGGTTTAGAAAATTCCGCCATTTTTTGAGAAGTTGAAAATTCCCCTTAGCGGTTTCGATTATGCATGTCTTTGTACGACCACCTCTACTTGCTTGCAGTTGGATAATAACTCTATTGAAAGTTTGATGTTGTTAAACCAACATGCTAAGGACTGATTTGTACGGAATCGAAAACCTGTAGGGCAGCATTTGAGTCATTCTCACGCCCAATTCCACCGTCCCACTTGCGAGGAGGTCAATTAAAGCCGGAGCAAAGCTCTATATAGATTGGCCGCCCCGAAGGAGTTGATAGCCCACGAGTGGTTTCGAACATAAGACTTTAAGAGAGAGCAAACATTAAATAATAGGTCTTGACCACCAAGCCAATCTCTTGGGCTTTATTAAAGTTGAGCCGAAATATAAATCGAATGGAGTCGGAGAATTGAGAAGATAAAATCGAGGTGAGCGTACACGTTAAAACCAAGGACCGAAACAAATTTATACGGATCGAAGATTTTGAAAACCAAACCAATCTGATAGTAATTAACAAGCATTTGAGGCAAATGGGATGATCAAGTGGTGGGCAGAGCTGGGCCCTAAACCAGGGCTGCCAAACAATGTTAGGGCTCACTCCCTCCGTAGTATATATATACAATTGAATTGTAAATATGTAATAAATATATTTTGATCCCAGGTAAAAAAAAAACACTGTGTTCACTTCGCATTTTCAAAAAAAAATTCAAAAAGATTCTTTCCCCATCTCTCATATCTTCAATCATTAATCATATTTCTCTCTCTACTCATACCCCTCTCTCCAATCATTATTCTCATTTCTCTCCAATTATTACACCTCTCTCTAATTATTATTTTTTTCAAAAACTCATCCAAACACTATCTCAAAAATATTTCTCAAAATATTCTTCTCAAAACTATCAACTAAACAAAGCAAAAGACATTTGCTAGCCAAGTCGAGAGATCAATTCCCGTAACTTATATACAGGGCCGGCTCAAGGGTTTAGAGTGCCCTAGGCCTGACCTAAAAAATGTGCCCTAAGAGTACGACACTTAAAAAAAATTCAGTAACAATCACAATACAACAAAGCCAAGACACTATAAAGTTCTACTAAGTCAAAACACAAAGTCTCCAAATACATATATAATGCACGATTATCACTTAAATATTACTCGTTTTGCGTTTTTAGAAGCAAAAGTAGCAATTACACTTGTATAATCCACCTCGTCTACCAAGTCATTTTATCATGGCATCGAAAAATGAATTCATCGGCAAAGAAAATTCCATTATTAAGGAATCAAAAATTGAAGTTATTACACTAAAAAAAATGGAATCCATTGAGACAAGTTCAAAGATTATAAAACTCTTCGACATATGACATATCCATAAGTCAAATTAGTAACAAACAGTAAACCTACAACTATGAAGATGAATTTTTTTCCTCTTTCCGGATTTTGAGAGAAATTGAAATATTCTAATTTTCCCTTAACTAATCAATCACATAATCATCCTTCGATTAATTAATCATTCAATCTTATTTTATTTACAGTTGGACAGTTAGAAAGTGTACTTAATTAATGTTCTCTATAGTAGCTTGGTTCATGTCTCAAGAAAGCAAATGGATGTTTTGAAAGATTCAGTTTGGATTGTGCCTTAAAGTTATATCCAATAGGAACCATAATAAGTGTTCCAATATTCAATAGGCCCTTTTATAATCTATCTTTGGGCCTTTTTTTTTAAGATTGGGCCACAATGGTTTGGGCTGTTTTCTAAGTAATAATGATTTTTTTTTTCTTTATTCGGGTAAAAAAAGAGTCATAGTCTAGCCCATTTGTAAAAAATGTTGGAGTGCCCCAAAAATCAGCCTTTTTTGGAGTGCCCTAGGCCCAGGCCTTGTATATATATATTGATTAGGTCCGGTTCGGGTCATGTAAAAAAAAAAAACTTTGAACTGGGAACCGAACCTGTTTTCAAATTTTCATATTATTACGAACCGGACCGAATCGGCCAAAGGAAGAAAAAAAACCGAAGTTCGGTCCGGTTCGTCGGTTTTGATTTTCACCCGTGGCCTGGCAGGGGTCAAAAGAATGAAATCAATGAATGTCAGTTCCATTCACGTGTCACAAAGATATAAAATTTCCATCATTTAGCCTCTTTCTTGAGATCCAAAAATGATGAGAAAAAGTATTCTAAGTAATTAGAAAAGGTGATGATTTTGGAGCTTTCTTTTTTTATGCAAGCACTCCAATATTTAATGAAGTTACAAAACTACAATTTTTAAGATATAAAAATTATTGGAGGCACTCAACCCACAAATTATCTCCTCGTTTACTAAGGCATTCCAAACGGAAAAATGAACCAAAATCAAACATAAACATTAGGTTCTAAACATTAACATGAACATTACGCTCCAAACATTAAATATCCACAACATAAATATTAGGTTCCAAACATTAAACATGCGTCTATGTTAGATTGTTTCACGCCACTTTGCACAAAAAAAAAATTCCTAGAATTCTCCAAAATAAACAACACACAATTGGAAATGTTGATGCTGAAAAAATCTTCATAACGGATGCGAGACAAGATCTTTATCTTTTTGTACTCATTATCTACCATTTTTCTTTCAAAATCTTCTTAACGACCGCAAATCTACATTTTAAAACATATAGTGAGACAAACAAAGCACATCACCGAAGTTAGAGTACTCTTGAGAGGAAAAGTAACAGAACTCTCAAGAGACTTTGCATGGACAAAAAGATGGTTCTACAGTCATAGGCCGAAGACCATTTGTCCGGGCTGTCCTAGAGCAGAACATGGAAACAATAACATAAAGACTCTACCAACGAAACATTTCATATGGAAGTAGGTAATTCAGTGACGTGCAGTAAAAGGAGTTGAGCAACTATCTGCTTTTTTCTGATTAAAAAAAAAACTATTTGCTTTTTTGGAGTGCCTGAAGTAAAGGAGAAGAGTCAAAGTTTTTTTGAGTGCCTGAAGTAAATCATGGAACTTGCAAAAGGGTAATTTTGGAAAACTATTGTAGCTTGGAGCCCCTGCATAAAAAATTGGAGTGCGAATATCAATTTCCTTAGAAAAACACCAAAACACAGATTGAACCAAAATCGTTGAGATGTGAGTCATGTAGCGTAAAAAGGAGAGACGCGCGCACACACACACACACACACACACACACACACAGAGGTACCAGCTGAGGTGAGATTGGAAGCCACAGATCGGCGATCTCATATCTCTGTGTAACCGTAACCCTAAAAACAGGCATGTCGGACAGAGAGAGACGAGAGACGAGACGTTACCAAGTGAGGAGGCGTCGAGGTGAGTGAGATTGCTGATCGCCTCTCTCAAGTCTGACTGAGTAACCCTATATATATATATATATATATATATATATATAGGAAACGGATCTTATAAGGGTTCCCTCAAATAAGAAAGTGCGGGAAACGATCCTGGGCCGTTGGATCGCAATAATGGCATCAACGGCTGAGATGGGAAAAAAGACACGCGGGTCAATTAGGCCGGGTTAAAACCATTCGCGGGTCAGGATCCGGGTATTACACCCATCCGGATCTTTCCCCTCCCATTTCACGTTGAACCCCAGAGAGAGAAGAGAGAGAGAGAGAGAGAAAACAGGCGATTTCCAAACCCACATCGCGTAATCGATCGATCGAGCTCCAACCACCTGTTCTTGACGAAATCGAAGGTGAATCTCTCTCTTCTCTCTCTTCTCTCTCTTCCCTCGCTCTTCTCTCTTCGTTAATCAACTCGAAATCTGAAAATCGATTTTTGAAATTTGAAATTTGAAATTTTAGGGTTCACAAACGCGAACAGAAATCGATTTTTGAAATCGTCCGAGGTCGATCTACTCGAAGGTTTGATGACTCTCTCTCTCTCACTTTCTTGTTCTGTGTTGTTCTTCGTTGCTGAAATCAGGAAAATTGTGACTGCCCCATATAATCTCTGTTAATTAAATTTATCTTTTCCATTTGTTAGGGCTGAGTTTGAAGCATATAATGTACTTCATCTTGGGGTTCGTGTAGCGATTTTGAAAGCCTTGTGTGATATCCGTGTTGAGGTATTTATCTTTACCAAACAATTGTTAGTTCTGAACACTTGTTACCCAGCTAATTTTTCTTATATTGGATTAAGCAAATTAATGCAGTTTAGAGATATGACAGGGTTATTTTGTTCACTTCCTCAGGTGAAAATGTTGTGGAAATAACTTGCTCCCAACAATGATGAGCGGGGTTATGTATTGGCCCTTTTGCGATTTCGTGACATTCAAATTCATCCCTGTTCATTTGCAGGTAAGCATGAGATGTTATCTCCATATTAGGCCATTTTACTAGATCGAATACTAGGACAACAAAGACTAATCCAAAACCCATGGTCGATAATCAGTAAAAACAAAAACTTGTGTCCATTGAGGTTATGGCCCTTATTGGATGTTATAGTTAGCTCATTCTTTCTTGTTTTTGGTGTTTCATTGTGGCAGCCACTGGTTAGCAATTCGTTTTCATATCTATGGACTGTTTACTTGACATACATGGCAAGCTAAGAGAAAGCAAGCACCAGTCAATGATAAATCAGCTGATGACCATATGGGATGATATTTCCGGTGTCGTCATTGCAAACCGAATTGTATCAAAGCAATCTGCACATCATCTACAGCAACAATTGAAGTAGATTGTTATAACAGTGTAGGTAGATTTTTATGGTCTTGTGAAGTACTAGAAGGTAATGACAATTGATATGGGGATCCAATTGTTCATTGAAGTGGATGGAAGCAACAATCAGTCTGGGTTTTTGGTACTGGGAGGATTTTGCGAAAGCATGAATCTGTTTCTTTATTAGTCAGTGGCATATTTCTTGGTTCCTTTGTTCGTATTTTGTCTGCTACATTACCCATGTTCATTTGCTTGATGAAATATACAAGGCAGGACTATTGATAGTAGATTGTGTATCTGTAATGAGGTATGAGATCCAGTCATCGGTGCAATCCATTTGTAGATTGTGTATCTGTAATGAGGTTGTACAAAAGGATGCACGCTCAAAATCATCACCTCGAAGAAGTTTAGCTGGGAAACATGTGGATATGCGTACTGGAATTGCTCACTGCTCACTAGAATTCTGAAGTTTACAAGTTTGGAAGTGTGATAATGCCGGGCTATAATTCTGTTGCTCACACACAAATTTGGTTAAGCATCTCCCCAGTTTTTGGTCCTGGCACAAAGCCAAAGTAACGCAAAGTTATCTTCACATGAATCTCTTCTACATTACAAAATTGTCTTTATAACAAAGTTATCTTCGACACATTCATCTCGTACATGAATTTTTTTTTTCCCTGACATTACCGAAAGAAAAAGTCTACAATTGGGAAGTTGCCCAAAACAGAACATTATCAACCATGGCACTAATCTCCCAAGGGCAGTAGAAACACTTCGATTGAGCATGCTATGCGCAATGTCCAAGCTGCTGTAACACTTCATCAAACTTGTGTCAAATTTATGAAAAACCAAATCCTTCTTTGAATTCCAAACAACCTGCATTCCCAAACAACAAATTGGATCAAAAGTATGACACTACAAAACTTAATTTTAGGGATTAAATACACAGCAAAATTCTCAAAGCACATTAGAAACAAATTTTAAGTGTTCTTATGAAACATGGAGTGACAAATTTTAACCATTCCCTTCTATGTTTGGGATGCCCAGCTTGACAACAAGATTTTTATCTCAACTAATAAAAAAGATTGTATCTTGGAATGTACGGGGACTGGGGAAAAGATTGAAAAGAAGATTTTTATTAAAACTTATCAAATGCACAAGCCCATATGTTATGATAGTTCAGGAGACAAAGAAAATGGTTGTTCGAACAACCATTGCGGCTAAAGTCTAACAGAATCCCTAACCTCCAAGAAACTGAAACCCGAGTTTCACGAATTCGAAATCGAACCAGAGAGAGAGACCTGGTTGTTGGTGGGTTCGATTCTTCGATCGGGTCCTCTAGGGTTTCGATTTACATCGACCTGAAAAACAAAAGGTAGGGTTTTTAGATAGATCGAAACATAGAGAGAGAGAGAGAGAGAGAGAGACCTAATGGAGATGGATTCCGTGATGTAGTTCGTCGCTGGAGGAGTCGCCATCTCCTATCTCTCTCTCTATCTTCTCTCTGGACGAAATAGCATGAAATGGGGAGGGGAGGGATCCGGATGGGGTTTAAACCCGGATCCTAACCCGCGAACTCTTTTAACCCGGTTCGTTGACCCGCGTGTGGGTTTTTAAGTGAGGTTCTAATCTCAGCCGTTGATGGCCTTACGCGATCCGACGGTCCAGACGTTTTTCCCGCAAATATTTTGTAAGGGAACCCTTATGTGATCCGGTTCCTATATATATATATATATATATACCATCCGGTTCTAGTGCGGGAATCCCGTTTCCGGACCTCCATGATCCGAACATTTTTTTGACGATCCGATTCGTCCAATGTGTTCAGAAGGTGTTTTCAAGGGTCCACGCGGAAAATCTTCAAAAAAAAAATACCGGGAAGGGCTTGATCCAAGCAGTTTTCGCAAAAATATATAAATACAGTTTTTGCGAAAAACTGCTTGGATCAAGCTTTTCCCGGTATTTTTTTTTGAAGATTTTCCGCGTGGACCTTTGAAAACACCTTCTGAACACATTGGACGGCTCGGATTTTCCAAAAAACATTTGCAACACAAAAAAACACCATTTTTTCTTATTAACGGGAGGTGTGGACTTGAACCCCACGGTATATATATATATATATATATATATATATATATATATATATATATATATATAGGAAGCCGATCTACTAAGGACTCCCTCAAACAAAAATTCCGTGCGGACCAAGCCATTTTTCGACTTTCCGGATCAAATATAGCGTTTTTAACAAAAACTGTGTGGATCAAGCCCTTCTCCGCGTGGACCTTGGAAAATGCATTTTAAAAACATTGAGCGGTTCGGATCGTCAAAATTTGATCCGGAATGGTGAGGTCCGCACTCCCTTATCCTAAGGGAGTCCTCAATAGATCATTATTCTATGTATATATATATATATATATATATAGGTTCCACTTCTAGTCCGGACTCCAGACTTCCGGATCTCCGTGATCCGAGCATTTTTTTGACGATCCGATCCGTCCAATGTGTTCAGAAGGTGTTTTCAAGGGTCCACGCGGAAAATCTTCAAAAAAAAATACCGGGAAGGGCTTGATCCAAGCAATTTTCGCAAAACTGTAAAAATACAGTTTTTGCGAAAAACTGCTTGGATCAAGCCCTTCTCGGTATTTTTTTTTTTAAGATTTCTCTTGTGGACCCTTGAAAACACCTTCTGAACACATTAGACGGTTCAGATTTTCCAAAAATAATTTGCAAAACAAAAAAAAATCATTTTTTCTTATTCTCGAGAGGGTTTGGACTAGAAGATTTCCCTATATATACCGGCGATCCAGTCAAGGATCCCGGATTGAAGGTTTTTTGGTGTTTTGAAGGTTTTAAAAATTGTTTTTGCATAATCCGAACTGTCCAATGTGTTTAAAACATATTTTTAATGGTCCCCGCGAGAAATCATAAAAAAAAAAAAGACCGGGAAGGGCTTGATCCGAGCAGTTTTCACAAAAATTGTACATATACAGTTTTATGAAAAACTGCTTAGATCAAGCCCTTCCCGGTATTTTTTTTTGGATGATTTCTCGCGGGGACCCTTGAAAACATGTTTTAAACACATTTGACGGTTCAGATCGTGAAAATTTGGTCCGGAACTATGAGTCCCGGACTTAGGGATCCCGGACTAGATCGGGACTATATATATATATATGACAAGGGGTAATTCTGTTAAACGTAATTAACATATACTCAAGGGGCAATTCTGTAATTAAAAAATTCGGTTCTGGTAACGGCCCGGTTATCAGCTCAATCCATAACCGAACAGAACCGTTCGGTTATCTCAAATCCTAAACCATACCCGCACTCGCGGGGAACATTTCGGTTATGATTTGGGGAAGAAAACAAGTTACAGTTTAGGTACCCATTGTACGATTCGGATCATCAAAATTCAATTGGGAAAGGCGAGGTCCTGACTTTAAGCAAAGTTAGGGATCCCTTACTAGAAGATTTATGTAACTTTGCTTAAAGTCAGGACCTCACATTTCCCAATTGAATTTTGATGATCCGAATTGTCCAATGTGTTAAGAAAGGGTTTTTAAGGGTCCCCACGAGGAATCGTAAAAAAAATGACTGGAAAGGGCTTCATCCGAGCAGTTTTTCATAAAATATATATCTACAGTTTGTATGAAACGCTGCTCGGGGGAATCCCTTCCTGGTCATTTTTTTTTATGATTTCTCACGGGGACCCTTAAAAACATGTTCTAAACACATTGAACGGTTCGGATCATCAAAATTCAATCGGTATACACACACACACATATAAGGGGTAATAGTGTGATTTTAAAATATACCTAAGGGGTTTATAATAATAATAATAATAATAAAAGGGGTTCTTAAGTAATTTACAAGTTTTGGTTCAATTATAGGTTTGGCTCACAGGTAAAATCCATACCGAACCTAACCCGTTTGGTTTTCCCTCTGTTTAAACCACGCCCGCACCCACGGGGGAAAAATCGATTAGGATTCAGAAAAAAAAAAAAATTCGGTTACAGTTCAATTACTTTTCGGTTCAGCCGATATTGCCATCCCTACCGCCCTGCCCCTAAATTTCCCCCCCATTTTTTTTTTACCGATTGAGAAAACTCATTCTCTTTGTGTGTGTGTGTGTGTGTCCTATAAAGAAATCTGTGAAACCACATCAAGGGGAAAACATGGAGATCATGGAGTTCATGTCATGGCTACAAGAAACTGGAAAGGCATCAATTGGCGGGACAAGAAAAAACCATCAGTGGCGTTCTATCTCTAGACCAATTTTATTTTGATATCTGGTGTACCGCCCCTAGTCTGATGCTCACTCTAAGAACAAGGAGAGAAGAGAGAGATCTCTCGTCTGTAGAGAAAGACTAGAAGAGGGCGTTGGAGTATTGAGCCACCACCGCTGATGAACAGAAACACTCGTTGATGAGGTAATGTCGACCTCAAATCTGGTTTCTCACTTTCTCTAACCTAGCGACTGTGGGAAGAAATACAATATGATACCTAGATCTAAAATGGAGAAGTTGGTTCAAATATAGTCAGATCTGGTTTCTCACTTTCTCTAACCTAGCGACTGTGTGTGTATCTCGGGGCAAGGTACTGTTACCCCTAACCCTAACCGAACCCTATCAGGTTCTTTATTTCCCCCTTACCTTACCCGTTACCCAAAAAAATTGAAAAAAAAAAAAACACCCCATTCGGGGCGGGCAAGTATGATTGTCATCCCTATAAGTGTTGAAGTCCTCCCACGGTCCTCAACAATGGAAGAACACTAATAGAAACAAACCTCCCAGTTTTATCGAGAACAATCATCAACCTGATAAGGTAAAAGATATAAGCCTTACCATAACGCATATACGCTTCAGGATCAGGATCATCCAACACTTCTTCCGGGACTTTTTAGAACTCATCTCTAAGCTATTTTAGGCTTACATAGCCAGTATTTCCTACCAAGTACTTCGTACATAATCCCCACCGTCCAAAACACTTACCGCTGAGCCATCTACCCGCAATCCAGTTATATACAAAACATCCTCCAAGTCAAATAAGACTCGGAGGTCACCAAACTGAAAAACCCGATCATCACGGTTGTAGCGATTTAAATGGCATCTAAAAGGGGACTATTGTGCTTGAATGAATGTGAGTGGTCGTGGAGCAGTGCAAATTGGTAAAAACAAGTGCCTTCTAAAGCACTTAGAACTTTCTCATGTGGTCTCCACAATTTAAGATTATTTGGGTGGTCTTTGACTGATGTAACAATCACCCTCTCCAACTGCTGCCTTAGAATGATGGCAAAGTTGACAAAGATCCCACCCATCGCTGCTGAATTTTCGTAAATGCAGGTGCCACATTTGCAGGAGTGCATGTACGTCTCCTATAAGTCCTCAAGGTAAGACCTCTTCAACCATTTACTACAAGAAACTTGCAAATCCACTGAAGTTATGACCGGAGGCATTGGCGAAGGCGTTGACTTAGCAATCGGCAAGGACAAAAAGCTAAGACCTAAAAAAGCTGAGAGTTCCACATCTCATCGGCCGCTGCTTCTTCGAACTTCCCATCTGCTGCTATATTTTCATATATGCAGCTGTCACAATAGCAAGAGATGCACTACCAGTCCTGCGTGTATGAGGAGTTTGACCAAATGCATTGGCACAGAAGAATACTCAGCATTCAAAGAGGAAGAAGGGCTAGAGAAGTCATCACCCGGACTGGAAAAATGGCCATCATTCAGATCAGGTGAAGAATGGGCAGCACTCTAGTCCGAAAACTCCACATAAGGCATATTATAATCATCATGGGCAGGGATTTGGCCCACATTCTGATTAGCGGAAGAAGGTAGCATTCGAAAACTCCGCATAAAGAATATTCTGATCAGCATGGGCAAGGAAAGTAAGCTACAAGAGGGGTCACTTGACCCATTTCACTTTAACTTCTCACAACGATTTTTTAGAGTTCAGAGCTAAATTTTATAATTTTGACCTCGCAAAAATTTCATAAATTGTCCCAACTTGCTTAAAATGTATAGAATTCTCAAGTTTTTCTTATTTTTGAGAGTTGATAGTATTACAAAATGAGGCTATCGTTCATTACTTTTGAAATATAATAAGTCATTGAGACCAATTATAAAGTAAAAATACATGTATCATTGTGTATTTACGTTATAGTTATTTTCTCTAATTAGTTATTTCTTTGCATAAGCAAATAGAAAAAAAATAAATATTGTGCATAGCTCTAATTTTTTACCTTGATAACCAAAAATTCTGGCCCCGTCCTGTGCACATCTCAATCACAGCAAAGTTTTTTTATTTTATTTTTAAAATTAGTAATAAAATTTAGGAAAACACCCGTTGGGTCAAAACCCAAATAACACCTTGTGGGTCAAACCCAAAACACTCAAAGGCCTAGCCTAAACACGGCATACCCAATATCAATGAAGTCCAAACCCACAAAACCCCTAGAAAGACACACCCTACCCATCCAGCAGCCATCGACCCCATCCTCAAAATGCTGACCAAACGGCAGCCACCACCGCAAACCTCCACCGCCGCAACCACCTAGAAAAAATATACCACCTCCAGAGCCTGCCGCAAGCTCTGATCAGACGCTAAGGAAGGACAACCAACATTCATTGGTAGTAACTCGACGGAGACGAGGAGAGAAAGCCTAGCGAAACCAAGAGCAACTGCCATGCGTGACCGACCGCCAACAAAACATCCACCCTTTTCTGTTAAGCTAAAAACCAGTGACATCCAAAAATGAAAACCAGTGGGTGGACAACCAACGGAGGCAAAACAAACGACGAGAGGAGGAGAACCACAAGCCACCGCAAAGAGCACCACCACTGGCCACTAGATATGAAGGAGAAATCAAACGGCATCCGACATCTGCACTGCCATGAATACCTCACATGTTCTAACTAGGGGTGAGCATGGACCAAATTGGTCTAGTTTTATGATAAACTAAGAACCAAACCACTACCTATGGATTATGTATTTGGAGAACCAACCCAACCCATAAAATTCATAGAACCAAACTATTCCGAACAATTAAAATACATTTTGGTTTCGGTTTTGAACCACGATTATCTGGAAATTGAGATATTACACAAATAATTTAAAGTACTTACTTGGATAAGTTAACCCACACCTGTATTAAAACAAGTTCTGTTAAAATCGTCAAAACACACTAACATCAACCAACTTAAAAAGAATAGAATACTATAATCAGTAAGGAAATAAGCTCATGTAATAGAGTACTAAATTCGAAAATTAGTTAACAAGCAAAAAGATTAGGAAATCAATCGACTAAGCCCAAGCCGTGCATGTTTAGTGTATTAAAATCATAGAAATAGGTTACCATATATAGAAATTTAGGGGTTTAACCTTGGAAGTGAATGAATAGGGTGGTGGAATGAAGCATTAGATTAAGAAATTAGTAATTGACTAGGGGAAAAAAATTAATTCTATGTATCTAAACAAATTTCACATATAATACGTAAAAAATATATCTATATAAATATTATAAGGATCGGATTGGTTTGGAACCGGAACCGTCAATGTAAATCTACAAACCAAACCATTTATCACGGTTTTTTTTTTTTTTTTTAAAGCAGAACCAAACCACATTATGAGAAAACCGAACCAAACCCTTCGGGGTGGACTGGTTTGGACTGAATTCGCGGTTTGACGATTACTTTGCTCTCCGCCAAGATTCGCCATTTCGGACCCCAAAAATGGCCAGGAAGACCGACCACCGAGGTCCCATCCGCCGCCGCAAACAATCACCGCCGCCTGCAAAAACCAAAAAGGAAAAGGGAAAAAAAAAACAGAAAGCAAAGGGAGAGAGAGAAGGGGGAGACAGAAACATACCGAGTCCTGGGCCAGTTTGGCCCACATGCAACATTGGGCTTATCGGAAAGGGAGGATCAGGCAGGAATACAATACACAATTGGCAGCCCACAGCCTACTTGAGAAGAAAGTTAACGTGTAAATCAGTCCACAGTTCACGACTCCAGTTCCTTTGGATTAGTTTAGGATTTGTTTGTCTAAGATCAAACCAGAAAGAAATTCATCTATTTGTAAGTTTCAGTTATTTTGTCCGGGCTTTAATTGGCCCCTCGATAGATAGTAGATGACGAGATTGATGTCGTCCAAAAATTAGTCGGGTACGCAAAAGCTAATCTAGACACTATAAGTTATAAAATATTAAGTTCAGCTACATGTTTAGAAATCCGTTGAATCACTGGATTACATCATGACAAAAATTTTGTAATATGCATGTTTTAAATGTGTCTTATTTCATTTTGCATTTATTTTCAAATTCTTCGAAATGTAACATTTTACAAGACTCTCGTTAATAAGATCGAAATGTAACGGTTTCAAGTGTTGCTATAGCTACTATTAGAAAAAGGAAAAAAAAGGGTCTATAGCAACAGTTTTAAGTGTTGCTATAACTGCTATTAAAAAAAAAAAAAATTCGTCTATAGCAACGGTTTCAAGTGTTGCTAAAGTCCTACAATAGTAAGTATCAGAAATTCAGAATTGGGGTGTAGCAACGGTTGTAAGCGTTACTAAAGCAACCGTTACTAGAAAGAATGGTGGTACCAACGGTTCACAAAAGCGTTACTAAAACCCTACAGTGACGCAGATCTTGTAACACTTCACTCAAACCGTTGGTATAGGTTTTTCGGGCTTTAGTAACGGTTTTAGGCATCTTCTGTGATGGATTCAACTGTTGCTAGATCTTGATTTTCTTGTAGTGTACTAAGCCAATCTCGAATGATTTTTGACGATCCAAATACATACTTACCTCTGCAAACTCGATTTAAAACTTAAAAGAGCTTAAAACGTAAATTTAAACTTGTTTGGTTTATCTGTAGAGACTATGTGAATTAAGTTTGAATCCAGTTGAGCTTGAATAACTTAATTGTTGAGTCGGCTAGTGGATTGTACATAAACTGCTTCGAAAAAGGAAAGTTCGGTTTATTTACATACTAAGCCCACCTCAAATGATCTTTTAACAAACCAAATATTAGTTGAGCTCATATGGTTTGGTCTATCTGTTTACATATAAAATTAACAAATCCAATAATTGATTGACACGTAATCAAAAATGCCAAACATTGGCAATTACCTGTTGATGAAGATACACTGGATTAAAGGAATACATTTGAGTAAATACGATGTCGTATTGTTTCTCAAAATCAAAAAGCGGTTATTGGCGGTTACAAGTCAAGGATAAAATAGAAACTGACTTCGAGGCCATGACGTTAACTGCTGAATACATAAACTCCACGTGTAAACTTGTGAAACAGAGTAGATGGCAGTTAGAACACGTGGAGTACTTCTTGAAAGGCAGTTATCTCCTTAACTCGTAATCATTTGAGTTAGTTTAAGTAACTGTGCAGATTTAAAATAAAAGCTTCTGGAAGAAGAATTGGAAGAATTCAAATTCAGACGTGGAAGAGGGAAGAAACTGCCAACTCGAAGAGTAGAAGTTAGAGTTCGGAGCAAGCCAAGTTCAAATTCATTGAGCGGGAAGTTCAACTGCAAGCAGCGTCTATAAATAGAAGAAATTGAAGAGTGAAAAGCCCCCGGACAAATCTTCAACAAACAGCTATCAAAAAAACTGATGCTTGGTTTGTTCATTGGCAAAGTAGTTTAGGATTTCGAACTCAGTTCGAAGTAGATTAGGAAGTAGTTAGGATCAATCTCGATTGTTCTTGTAACAATCACCTGTTCGAAGTTCTTGTTCTTGTATTTGAAGTTGGAGGCAATTTCGAAGTAAGTTTACCTTTGATTTATCAATCGAAGTATCTTGTTTCTTTGTTGTTCTTTGATTTCCTAAGTATATTGGTTTGTATTTCTTCACTTGTTAAGAAAAAATCCTCTTAATTGAGGTAATTGAACCAATACAACACAATCGCCTGATTAGATTTGGTTTTTCCAAAGTTAATCTGAGTGAGGAGATTGAAACTCTCTCTGGCACGCTCGCACTCGATTATTTTGCTATAAAGAAGTAAAAGAACCACAAAACACTATCGCCCCATCTGCAATGCAATTTTTTGGGGGTAATACAGGGGCGTTCTTGGTAAGTTTGAGCGCACCTCGAACTAATTTGCAATGCATTTTATTTGTTCTAATTCTCCGAAATTGTTACATGGTTTTAGCATCACGGTGACCTTAGCATGAATTTTTGAGTATATTTGACCAAGTAAAACATTCACACTCCACATGATCTCATTGGCTTAGCAAAACCATTAAAAGGAGATTCTATAATGCACAAAAATTCAAAGTGTTTGAAAAAGAAACCCCCAATAGCAAACAAATGAAATTCCTTCAAACACACATCATCAGGGTATTTCCAAGCACAACAGTCCATGACTCATGACTGGGGCATCAAAGTCGAAGCATGCTGTTTTTTTTTTTTCTTTTTTTTTTTCTACTAGCTAGATTGTTTTTGACTTACCATTTGGATATGGCCGAATAGTTGTACCTTCTTGGAACCGAATCCTCTCTGGTTCTATAAATGGACTGGGCGGTTCAGTTTTGACCCATTTTGAGCCTTTTCGGGCCGCGTTAATGATCTAAACTGTTTACTTTTTAGATTACATCGAAAACATGTACCATGCCAAAAATGTAGTTGATTGGATACTGTTTGAGATAATTTCGAATTGAATTTATTTCGAGATAAACATGATTAATGGGTTTTGATCCAGTGTGTCCCTCTCTTTATTTGGCAAGACAAAAGCTTTTTAAAGCAATATCAAACGGTATCCAATCCAGTTGATGTGTGGCGTGGTATATGCTCTCAATATGTTCTAAAAAATAAACGGTGTGGATCATTCATACAGGCCTGTAAAGGGCCCATAACGGGCCGAAACTGGGCCATCTAGTCCATTTACAAGACTAGAGACCCCATTGTTTTTGTCCATGGTTTCTTGGATTAGGTTTAGAAAATTCCGCCATTTTTTGAGAAGTTGAAAAATCCCCTTAGCGGTTTCGATTATGCATGTCTTTGTACGACCACCTCTACTTGCAGTTGGATAATAACTCTATTGAAAGTTTGATGATGTTAAACCAACATGATAAGGACTGATTTGTACGGAATCGAAAACCTGTAGGGCAGCATTTGAGTCATTCTCACGCCCAATCCCACCGTCCCACTTGCGAGGAGGTCAATTAAAGCCGGAGCAAAGCTCTATATAGATTGGCCGCCCCGAAGGAGTTGATAGCCCACGAGTACTGGTTTCGAACATAAGACTTTAAAAGAGAGCAAACATTAAATAATAGGTCTTGACCACCAAGCCAATCTCTTGGGATTTATTAAAGTTGAGCCGAAATATAAATCAAATGGAGCCGGAGAATTGAGAAGATTAATTCTATGTAAATCGAGGTGAGCGTACACGTTAAAACCAAGGACTGAAACAAATTAATACGGATCGAAGATTTTGAAAACCAAACCAATCTGATAATAATTAAGAAGCATTTGAGGCAAATGGTTTGATCAAGTGGTGGGCATGAGGTGGAGCTGGGCCCTAAACCAGGGCTGTGAAACAAAGAAGGCCGCGGGCGGGTCAACTTCGGCTAGCCATAGCAGGGCCTACATAGTTCCAAAGAAGTCGATGTGCGTTACGGCATGTAGCATTTGACTTGAACCCACTTTTTTTATAAGTCCAAGTCGTCTATTTTGTAACTACTCTGAATCTTCCACAAGATGAGTCCCACGGTACTATCCATTCCAACTTAGAGAGAGAGAGAGACAGAGAGAAAGGTGAGTAGCCCGGGTTATTAGTTCCGTTGGTTGGTGGGTAGCTTAGATCAGGCAACAAGTAAGTTTTTTACTATTTTTTTGGGGTGAATTTCTTAGTCCCATCGTGGATAGCTTTTTTTTACCGGATGAGAGAGAGAGAGATAATTAACCGAAGTGCGTGTAAGCCGGTCTAGACACCCGATACCTTTGGGGAAAAAAGAGAGAGAGGTGAGTGGGTGGGTGAAGTCATTGCACAAGTTGCTGATAACGGCAGCAGCAAAAAATGCAAGTTTCCACATATATCGCTTGTAAGAGTAAAGAGTCTCCCACACTCGAACTTTCAGTAGAACGAACTCGGAAGATTCAGTATGAACGGATTAGCTTCCTTTTGACTATTTGTTACAATGAAGAAGAAAATATGATTTTTCGCACTCCTACTTAAAGTACGATATATAATACAAACTACTTTTATTAGACAAATTTTAGAGTGTATTTACGAGAATGTTTACCCGCCTTTGAGTTCTCTTGTGGTGTTATATGTCATGATGGGGTTTTGAGCTCATGGTATCTCAACCGTGCGTCCTTCATGGAAGTGAAGAACAACATAAATTAATTTGCGCCAAGGAATGGTAGAGAACAATAAAAAGGAGATTTTTGCTTTTTTATGGTACTGTAGATTCTTGAAGGGTGATGATTTTTGCACTCAACTTTCTTATAAACGCACTTTAAAAGTTGTCCTTTATTGCTTAAATTACACACAACATATCAGTGGCGGCTCCTGGAATTTTTCTAAGGGTGTTCATAAATTCTTATGGTCTACTACCTCTATAAACCACAACTTAATATAGACAAAAAAATTCCATTAATATCGACAATGCCGCCCAAAAACAACGGATAAAGACATAAAATTTATTACATTGCCCTTCTTGTTAACATATCGCAATACAACGGCCATTTGTTCTTTGTTCGAGATGTCACGGGACTCATCAAGTAGAATTGAAAAAAATGCTTCCCCCATATCCTTCAATATAGCATTAGTAGTCTCACAAGCTGCCGCATTCGTTATGTCTTTTTTAATATCATGATGGTTTAGCTTGAGATTTTTTGGAGTATTTCTCATCTTGATTGGTAGCTGAACATTGAAGGAATTGATAAATCAATTATTTAAGCCCAATAATTCATAAAAAACCGAACAACAAAACCTAGGGTTCATTACAATACATTATCAGTTTATCACATTACCTATGTGTGTGAGAGAGAGAGTGAGGTGGGCTTGGAGACTGAGTCACTGAGAAGAAATCTTGGAACTTGGAAGTCGGAAGAGACAAAGGGGTAGGGACTTGAACTCCACTGCCTTTAGTCGGTCGGCCAGAGACTCAAGAAGAAGTTTATTTTTTGTAAGTGAAAGTCGAACAACTGATTTGTTTGGGTATCAGGCCAAGGTATGCCTTTTAGCCTTTAGCTTTTTCGGTACTTCACCTACCTTATTTTTATTTGGGCTTTAATTATTTGAGTTTCAATTTGAATTGAACTTGGGCTTTTTTTTTATTTGCCCAAGTGTTCAATACTTGGGCTTTTTTTTTTTTGGCATGATGTTCAATTTATTGGGGCTTGGGTGTTCAATTTAATTTTGGTAGGGTGTTCAACAATGGACTATCCAAAAATTTCTACATGTATTCTAAGGAATTTTTTTTTTCTTTGGGTGGTCATGTGACCATTGAAGTCACAAGGTGCCGCCGCCCCTGCAACATATGCATTAAAAGAAATTTATTGGGTGCATATTAAAGGAAATTTATTGGGTGCAGAATGAACTTGTTCTTCATATTTTAATTTCTTTGTTGTTGCTTTGGTTATGAAATTTATTTATTTATTTTTGGTAATTAGGTTATGAAAAATTTCTTCCAGTATTGGGTGCATATTTCATCCAACACAATGTTAAAGTCCCTGGCCCTCCTAATCAAACTCTCACGCGCCAGCCCGACACGCGCGGCCTTTCAGTTAACAACTGATCGGCGTTGAATTGTGCCACGACGGCTTTTAAGACCTCGTTGCTAATCGAAGGGAGGACTTTCTCGTCGTATTCAAGACCTAGGGTTTGGAATATCCTCGGGAGGTTAGATATCTCAGGGCGGGATAAGAGGCGGAGGGTCAGGTTAACCATTTGGAGGTCTTTGGTGCCTGATACGGAGGAGAAGGTGTGGGGCTTGGTGCGTATGTCGAAGATGTAAGGGCGTTGGAGGAAAGGGATGAGGAAGTGGGTGACTTCGCCGGCGGTTTCGGGGAGGACGCCGCGCAGGCGATCGAAGAGGACGGCGCGTTCGCCTCCGTCGACGGTGTAGAGGGATGAGTTGAGGATGGTGGCGGCGACGCCGGCGCCGAGCGCCGCCCGTGCTAGGTTTGTTAGGAAGGAGGCTGCGGCCTGGTTGCTGCCCATTTGCGGAGGAGAGAGAAGCAGATGGAGTGAGGGTTTTACTGTTTTAGCGGTGGGTAGGTTGTTATGGAAGTTATTGGACATGTAAAGCGGTGAGTGAGGAATAATTATTCAGTGGTCGTGTGCCACTGTAGTCGGTTGTGCGCCGCATATTCTTGTGGGACTCATGAACTTCATCATCGACTCCATATAAGTATGTGAGAGATGATTGACTTTAGGTGCACCGTAATGTAGGAACATTCGACAATTTTTTGTAGGGAGACAAGACGGGACTTGGGTCGGATGTACATTAACGAGGCTTGTCTCGAGTCTAAAAATTTATCCGAACAGACATTGGTGTTAATTTGATCGGATGATATAAATTTGGGTAATTATTAGTAACCTCCCCTAAGGTTTCTGACACAAACAGATACCTTCCCTGAGGTTTCTGAAATGACACTGACCTCCCCTGTTTTTGCTGACAATATCAAGATTCCCCCCTGCCGTTACTTTTCCGTTGATGGCGTTAAGTTTTGCAGGAAAATTACCGAAATACCCTTATAACAAAATAAATACATTCTACCAACTGAATTTTTCAAAAAAAAAAAAAAAACAAACTCATCTCTTTTGATTTTGCGAATTTTTTTGGTTAACTTAACTTAACTTTTCTAGATCATGGAGGTTAGTGGACAACGAATTAGGTTAATATTTTTTTTTTTGGGTAGTGATAATGCCAAAACTGTTTTTGATTGTGTCAAAACTCCAATGCATAAAAGGCATGTACATTACGCATAAGTACAAGCATTTTATGCATTGGAGTTTTGGCACAATCAAAAACAGTTTTGGCATTAGTATTTGCCTTTTTTTTTTGGACAAATTTATTTTATGTTTTGGTTTATCTCAAACAAAATGATCAATGAAATTAAAATAAATAGGCTCGTGTCAATAAAATTTATCTTAAGACAAAACTATGCAAAAAGAAGAAAAAAAACTCCATTACTTTGCAGGTTTGGGTTTATAATTTTTTGAATGATTATGATAAAAAAAAATCAATTTTTATTATAATGCCTTTTATTTTTCGGTTTGTTTGAACCAAAATGATCAATGAAATTAAAATAAATAGACTTGTGTCAATAAAATTCATATTAAGTAAAAAAAAAATTCATTACTTGGCTTGGTGGGCTTTATAACTTTTTGAACGATTATAACAAAAAAATTCATTATTTTTCAATTTTCTATTATAGTACTGTAATATATATTTTTTTTTTCGGTTTGTCTCAACCAAATATATAAGTAGATAAGTGTACCCAAAAAAAAAACCCGTAGACATTGAAAGGAAAAAAAATTATGCAAAAGAGAGTCTTTTAAACACTCGCATGCATATTTAATTGTAAGTATATTGTTTATATAAAATGAAATAGGGAGAAAATTATGTAAAATGATAAAGACAAAAGAGAGACAAAATTTTTGGTAAAGATAATATAGTTTGGTAGTAGGAGTATTAAATGAGAGCAATTTTTTACTTTAAATTCCATTTTTAGGTGACATCATCAATTTCCGTTAGTGCTTTAACGGAATACTAATGGGAAAAAGGTCTAGGGGGCAATCTTGATATTGTCAGCAAAAGCAGGGGAAGTCAGTGTAATTTCAGAAACCTCAGGGGAGGTATCTGTTTGTGTCAGAAACCTCAGGAGAGGTTACTGATAATTACCCTATAAATTTTGAAAATGTACTTTTAAAATTATAGTCACGTTCTATTTTTTTTAGAATAATGTACTTCGATTATGAAGTTATCAATGTTCCTTTGACTTAATTTTTTGGAAGAAATTTTTATTATTGGATTTTTTCTCCGCCGAAAAGTTAATGGTCTCTCACGTACTGCTTTACTAAAAGAAAGTTGTTGAAAACACTTTGGTGCATGTAGCAAATAGGAGTTCATTGCAAAAGGAGTATGCCGACGCTTAATCCAATATCGGGTGCATGTATTAGCCTGCGGAGCTCATTAATCTGAACAGTTCATTAATTTTAAAATGTTAGCTAAATCGGACACTTGTAAATGGTTACCCAATTTATAGTACTAATTTTTCATTCTGAATCCAGGATTTATATTCTGAATGAAAAGTTAGTACATGAGATGAAATATTTGCAGCTCTCCGATTGAGCTAATTATTAATGCGACCACTTGGGAAAATATATGTTCAACTTAATGAACAAAATATATTTATTGTGTGTGACCCGAAAGTGGGCCATGTGAGTCAACCTGTGCACCATGGATGCATGGAGGTCAATCCACAAAGATGACTAGGCACTTTGTCTTTCTTGTCTAGCAGATAAGAACAGGCTAAAACAAAAAAAAAAAATTGAACTTTCTACCGAGTACTATGGGACGCAAACCAAAAAAATACTCCCTCCGTCCCATTGGCCTACTTACAAATTTTCAAATTTTATGTACAATACATATTGTTGCCCAAAACTTGTAACTTTTCAAATTTGTCCTTCATTAGTTGACTCTAATAAAATAGGAGTTAATCAAGTTTTGAATTTAAATTGTTTTTCGTATAGTGGAAAATCTTGCCGCCAATGTAATCAGAGACCTTTTTCAAAATTTTAAAACGCATTTTAAACTTTAAAATTACAAGTTTAAAACGCATCAAAATTTTAAAACGCATTGTAAAACGCATTGCAATCAGAGACCAACAGCCGGATTTTTTTTTAGAAACATACTTTCACAGTTTCATTGATTCGGATGGAGGGTTGCCTCAATGTCATTTTTGTTAGACAAAGCAGAATAATGGATTGAATATTGAGTCCTTGTTAACGTAAGGTTTTTATCAAATAAAAGATCTGTCCTTTGAGGCTTAACGCTGAAAATACAAAATTTTATTTATCAAATACTGTTGGGAGCAAAAAAATATCTTCAGAGATATCTTTCCTTCTAGGCTTGAGGCTGAAAGTACATAATTTTCTTGTCAAATACTGTAACAAAAATTGTCTATTTGGAGTCCGGCTCTTCTCGAATCATTGTAGAGAACAATCTCTCTAATTTCGGCCCGTAAATTTTTTTTTACGATTCCACCACAATGATCAAGACCATTCAATTTTTTTTTTTAATGTTTATTGAGAATATTAAGTACACCAAAAAATCAAGTTTATTAGACATCATTTAATATGATTTTTGAACGCATTATCTTGCAAAAAATAAGATTGCAACACTGTAACAAAACCCATTTCTCGTCTTTTTCTTTTCTTTTTTTTACAATATAAACGTGTTTAAAATGATATCAAACAATAATCGGTCAAATTATTTTTTGGCATGCTTAATGCTCTTCGATCATTTGATGAGGATTGAAAAAAAAAAAAAAATTCCAGGTCAAAATTGGAGATATTGCTCTGTCCAATGCTGGACTCCGATGAGGCTCTGTTCATATCTAATTTCATCCTAGTATTAGATCTTTCTTTTTTTTTTTTTTGAATTATGGTGTTCTAAAAGCCATTTTCGCCTTTTTGGGGTCAAAATTGTCTGAAAACAAATCTCCTCTGAGAAATGCCGAGAATAGCTTTCAAATATCTACCCATGAAATGAAAATGAACACAAAGGTCTAACCATTTGTTCCTATACTACAGCTAGCAGGTGGTGAAGAACTTGAAACTCTGATTTGTGGGAACTAGTTTATGATTTTATGAAGCAGGTTTTTGGCAGCAGTTCTGGTCGTCTTCATGGGAGTGTATAGGTGTATGTTGGTGTCGAGATAGATCCAAGAGATTAGCAAAATTAGAGGCTAACGTTCTTCTTCACAATGCTATCAAGGATAAGAATCATGAGGAGATTTGTTAGAATTTGTAGCTCATATGGAGAGGTATTGAGCAGTTCTAGGCAACACGTAAATTCCCGTGTTAATCTGTTTCATATTCTATATTGTGTGTGTCAGTGTGATTGTTTACGCTTACAAGATCACTGGAATTGCGGGTACATACAAGGAGCAAGGCTCAGCTTGTCGCAACTTTCAACTTTGACAGAATACGATCATTGGAATTGAAGCTACCGAGGCGATGGAGCGGGCGGACATGGAGGCGACTTACAATTTGGAGCATCTTCTCAAGTCCGAGCGGGAAGATATCCAAAATTTGGCTTGGCTACCTTAGTGTTTGTTCTACTTTCCTTTGATGTGTTTTATTTTATTTAGACTTGTTTAGTTTACTAGATAGATGTTTCATTTAATACAAGACGATCACTTTATGTATTTCAATAAAGTTATTTCTTATAATACACACAAATTCGGGGTGTTATTGGGTAACCCGTGACACGCAGCTTGTCGCAACTTTCAACTGCTACAAAGATGAAAATGGCAATTCCATCGCCAAGGTAGAAATTGAGATACTTGTTCGTTTTTCAGTTTAGTTTTAGTTTTGATGACATCATCATTTCCCTCATTTCTCTCTCTATCTCTCTCCACTCATTACACCTGCTCACATCATCAAAACTAAACTAAACTATCTAACCAAACACAATCACTATATTTTAGCCGACCATGATTTTTTTAAGGGATTTTATTAGGGAGAGAAAAGTGACTCTCCATATAGGAAAATCAAATTTAGTAATTAAGTTTACCTTCTGCACTTTACTATCTTCTTATTAGTTTAGTTCACCTGCACGTTACTATCTTCTTATTAGTTTAGTTTACCTGCCTCTGAAATTAATAAGGGCAAAGAGATGTGGCACAGCTTCCTCAATGTCTTCCCGGATCTCATATGTCGATTCAAAACGGAAGAGGTTGAAATTCGTAAGGAGATAATCATGAAGTGTAAAGAACTGCAAGTTAAGTTTTGGGAGTGCCAGACACCCTTCCCCAGTATAACTGATGCTTGGAACAACGCTTTTATCCCACATTATCTGCTCATTTGGGTACACGGGGAAGAGCATTTATGGACTCCTGTGACTGTTGTTTCTCAAAAAAAGCAAGCCATAACACAATGGTTTCTAAGTATCGAAAAACATAATATGGCATTCCATATGCAAAAAGTGAGGGAAGTCACTAACGAGTACAGAAAAAATCAAGTATATTATGTAGGTCATTTGGTGCAAAAACAAAGACGATTGAAGCTAATTGGAATATAAGTAGATGGTTCATAAACAACATGGTGATGCCAACATTTCAGTGAACAAGCTCACTAAAAGCTAACATGTCACACTCATGGTTGCATAAAACACCCAACCTCATTTTCTCTGTCCATTTCCCTCCATGTAGTTGTCATTGTTGTTGGTGTGTGTGCGTGTCCTTGCTTCTTTTCACTACTAGTAGGAGCTGCAGTGTGTATTTGCTCAATCTCAGAGTGTTGTTCTTTTGTGCAATGAGAAAAGATCGTCACCTTGAATGGACAAAATATTCCTGTTTCTTTTCGCTAATACTAGGAGCGGTGTGGTGTGTATTAGCTCAAAATCACCATGTTGTTTTTTTCTGTAATCAGAAAACAATTTCACCTTGAGGGGAAAAGACAGCCTGATGTATAGTGTAGAAAACAGCAAAAGAGACGAGTGGTTTTCTCAGACCCTTCAGTACGTTGAACACCTTTTGAACCAGAAAGGCATCGAAGTAACTCAGCAATGAACTTACCTGAATTAACTAATCACATAACCCTTACGAGAAAAATGATAGGAGATGCAATTAGAACTTGACTACGAATATTTTTGATATACTAACAAGGTAGATAAAAAACAATTGCATTTGTAAACATAGAATATGAAGCAATGATCCCATTCTAATTTCTAAATAGTTTATCCCTGAAAGTAAACAGCCAAAAAATCAATCAACTAACCTTGCAGCAAACTAGGTCCCTCAGCTCTTCAGGAGAAAGCACACAGATAATTTCTTCGACAGATCAGAACGCCTGTTAATTGCGCCTGTTGTAGCCAATGCAAGTTCTCGCAGCTACAAAGGCAAGGGATTGTTGAGATAAGATTAGACCAAGACAAAACACAAATTTATTATGCTTAAAATCCTGAACAAATAAAGAGACAGCAGCAATCATATATTTTTTCATCATAAACCAGACCTCGGGAGTCTTCCTATATGCAAGAAGCTGAAAGGCCTGAAGCCGGTCGAAACTGAAGCACCTCATCATCAGTCATTTGTCTCCCTAAACAATTATCAATCTCAAAACGTTCATAGAACTGCAGCAAGTTCACCAGTTGTGCAAAGAGTTTCCCCTTTTCATGTCTAAATAAATCACTTAAATGGCATTTGGAGACAACAGCTACATCAGCAACAAGAAGTTTACTAGAGGAGTAACACAAAGCAAAAGGAGGAAGCCTGAAAAGGAAATTTAAACTTCACGCTCATTAAAGCCAGTGACATTTGGAAACAATACCTAACTGCTATAGCCTTGAGATGACATGGAAGGTCATAACATGGAGATGCATATTTCCACATCCACAGAGTTCATTGAATCATTGACAAGTAAGATATGAATATATTAATAAAGCACCAAGGCAGTCAAAACCCATGTCAATACTATACACTAAACCATCCTCATTATTGGCAAATTTAAAAGCCTACATGTTAACACAGAAGTGACTTTACCATTAAGCAAATTATCTAATGGCATAAAGTAAATGACACATGAATCAGGATGTCTAACCTTCCTTTAAATGATCGAAAGAATTTAAAGTCACTGAACAAATTCAGAAGAAGAAGAGAAGACACAATGGTAGAGTGGTTGGCTGTTAAACTGATTGGTCATAGGTTTGAATCCTACTTAGGGAGATTTGGGAGAAAAGGTTCCCTTTTTTGAGGCTACTCCCGAGAACAGATCCAGTGGAGAGAAGGGGTGGGGCCTGTAGCTCAAAGGATTAGATTAGAGCACATGGCTACGAACCACGGAGTCAAGGGTTCGAATCCCTTCTTGCCTGACCTTCCCAAAAGGAAGGACCTTACCTTCTGGGGTGGAAGTAGGAAAGTCATGAGGGGGATAGTGAATCAAAAGCTATGCAAGGGCCTGTAGCTCAGAGGATTAGAGCACATGGCTACGAACCACGGTGTCAAGGGTTCGAATCCCGCGTCGCCCGACCTTCCCAAAAAGGGAAGAACCTTTCCCTCTGGGGTGGAAGTAGGAAAGTCATGAGGGGGATAGCAGATCAAAAGCTATGGAACTTGGGTGTGGGTCTTTTGTCGAAACCTGAAACTTGTTCCAATTGATACCCGAAACTAACGTCTGATTGAATCTGTTCCTAGAGACTTGGAATCCGGCCTTATATGCCACGGCTGCAGGTGTAAAACTGGGTCGTAATGAAATTCATCGCGAAGAATGGGAATTTCATTACGACCCTTGGCTGAGCGCCTTTCAGCGTACAATCTTGGAGCAAGAACAAGATTTTTTTGTAGTGTGGGGTAGAGTCAGGAGAACAGATCACGATAGACTTCGATAAAATTAGGCCCATCCGATAAAATTAGGCCCGCGATTGAAAAAAAATGAGAAGACTGTTGATTTGACGAAGCGTTTCATGGACGATTTTCCTTTTGAGGCACAAAAAATTTGGATTGATGTCTGCTAATTACTTTTCTCTTCTTTTTTTTTGTATAATTTGAAGTTCGAGCATCTCCAAATTTGGAATTACATGTGTTCATTTTTTTTTGGGGACTGGTGCTGGTTGCCGGACTGTGGGGTGTTACCTGTCGATCTGCTATAAACTAATATGGCTGCATTGATAAGTTTAGTCTAGCATATCAACTACGACTGGAAGTGCACATGTTAGATCCATTGGATAGACCCTAGG